>JAYMTA010003179.1:0-14816 GCA_036897625.1 Pelargonium cotyledonis | reverse complement strand
TTTGTTGGCAGCTACTCACGATTCCCAGAAAGCTCTGGAAAGTACTAAAAATTCTGGTGATATTCAACAAGTTCGTTCTTTACGAGCTAAGCCTCTTGATCAAAATTCAAAAGTTGACCCCAAATTAAACTATGACAATAATTTAATTTTTTTAAAAGTACGTGATCTGATCCTCAACCCTTTCAAACTTTATTTGGATTTACAAAGATGAATTCGATCGGATCGATTTGAAATTTGAGTTGCTACTTCACAATGAAGTAGGCTAAGGTGAACTTAAATTCATTAAATCATATTGAAATACAAGTATGTCAAAGTTTTGTAATGGGATCATTTTGGTCCAAAGTTAATAAAAGGTGGACACGATCAATCTGATTACATATGGTCAAAAATGATTAAGTATGACCAAAATTTGGCATAACTTGATTAAAGTAGGCCACGCTCGGTCATTTATGTCAGAATAGATTAATTATTTTTGTCTCATACAATCGATCAAATCTGAACCGAAATTCAAAGTTGGTTAAAATGATTAGGTCACACTTATTATTATATTACTAAATATTGTTTGTGACCCTATCAGTTTCGGTCCAATTAGGCTTTATGCATTCCAAATCTAACTTGAATCTGATTGAATCCAGATCGAAAATCAAAATTGGTCAAAATTGATTACATATGGTCAAAATGGTCAAACTTGATTAAATTAGGTCACAGTTATTATTAGATAACTAAATACTTTTTTGTGATCCAATCAATTTCGGTCTAATATAGTAATATGGCTTTGTTCATTCCGAATTTTGCTTCACTGAATACTATTAGATTACTAATATTAATATAATAATATGCATTTCAAACCTTAAACGCATTAAATTGTATTGAAATACAAGAATTATAGAAAAAATTTGTCATGCTTGATTAAATTAGGTCACGCTTGGTCATGTATGTCATATTTAACTTAATATTTTTGTCTCATAGTTACTGATCGAATCTTAATCGAAATTTAAAATTGGTCAAGATTGAGTACGTATGGTCAAAATTGGTTAAATTAGGCCATACTTATTATTAAATTACTAAATACTTTTTGTGAACCAATCAATTTCGGTCTAATTTGTCTTTATGCATTTAAAATATTGCTTTACTGAATACCATTAGATTACTAATACTAATATAATAGTATGCATTTGATCAAACCTAAACGCATTACATTGCATTAAAATACAAGAATTATAGCTAAAATTTGTCATGGTTGATTAAATTAGGTCATGCTTAGTTATTTATGTCAGAATTGACTTAATATTTTTTTCTCATAGAATCCGATTGAATCTGAATCGAAATTCAAAATTATTCAAAATTTGTCAAAATTGATTACTTATGGTCAAATTTGAGAAATTTGGGTATGAACTACTTCACGCAGTCTCTCTGGCTATTTGGAATCTTCTCACACACCACATCTCTCTACAGTACAACACAAGGAAAGAGAAAGACATGACTTAATTAGTGGGTATCTTTATTTTTTTTATTGTTATAAATCAACTAGAGCACAACAGATAAATGTATATATTATAGTTGTCATTAATTAATAAAACTTCTAATAGATGGATGATATATGATATTACGCTTCATCCTATTGGTCTTGGGTTCGAGACATGGTATATATCATTTAAACTTTAATTGTCTTTTTACATATTTTGTGATAACATATTTACATTGTTTTGGTGAGTACGACAGTATGTGCATCACCTACTATCAATGTTGCAAGTGTACATTTTGGCATCAAATGTTATTTATATATGCATCAACACAGTGACGATGTAACAAAATAATCACAAATCTAAAATCATAATGTAAAATTTATTAAATTATTTGTGTCATATGTTTGTCAAAGTTGCATTATTAAACCATTAACAACAACAAATATAGTTAATCATATCATTCTTATAGTATGTTACCAATGTCACTAAACTTGTAACGTTTAGTAGTTTAATCTGCATTGACTTCAACAAAACGTTTCCAATATTACAATAATTGCAACACATGTTTTAAAAATGATACCATTGTACTATGTTAATGATTATTTGCAACGTTTCATGGCATTTTATGAAAATATTCGTTGCAAAATAGGGGTAAATCTACTAGTGTTATTTGGCTCAAAGTTTTTAATGACGTTTTTACTATGAAATAAAGCTTCTTTTCAAGTTAAAAAAAAAGTAAGCTATGTATAATTTTGATTGCTATACTTCTGTTTTTGATGAACCGATGAAATGGGACTCCGATGAATATATTGTTTATTTGATAATTAATTTATTTTACATCATGTTATGAACTAAATGATTCATCATTCTCAACAAAAAATCGTCATCTTATGTTTATGTAATCAATATTAATTTCATGTTTATATATTGATCATTGGAGTCTTGGGCGGAGAAGGGATATCGGAACCCAACAAGTTCCAACGATAAAGGAAGACGAAGTGGGTATGAAAAGTATGGACAGTTTCTCGGTGGTGAGTTTGAATAAATTAAAAAATAAGATGAAAAAACCTTAAATTCACAACAGTTCATTGCTGACGTGGAGATAAGAAACCTACTGCAGTAGGCTTGAACCAAATTTAAAAAAAAAAATAGCAAGTTTAGAAATTGATACAACTAAAAATTCAGACAAGAGATCAATTTTACAATCCAAGAAAGTTTAAAGAATGTAACTTGTTAATCCCAATAAATTAAGTTAGGACTTAGGACAACCATCACAGTATATACAGTTAATTAGCTAGTTGTTGACATGAGATTAAGCATCTAGGTACCTTAATTGACAGTTTATGTTGGACTTTAGAGCTCACCAAAACCTATACATTTGAATTGGAACTGTCTCCAATCCATTTTGTTATTGCTATTTGGTAGCGTCGGTGTCAGTGCCACGTTGCCTACACAAACATTGCAATTTGCAACAACCCCAACTCATTTTACCACCCAAAACCAAAAGGGTTTCAACTTTTAGGTACCCACTAGCCCCACCCAATAACACTTTTATGTTTAGAGGTTAGAGAACTTAGTTGATTACTCTAGTACCTATTTAAAGGATGTGCCGCGTACGAAAGTTCTTGAACTTGCTGGACACTCGCGAACGACGTGTCCAAGGAGAAAAAACTCAATTCACAAGACTCGAAAGTCGAAACCATAAGATGTAACCCACACAGCAAAAACTTATAAGGGCTTCAATGTACACCTCGACAAGAGCTACGTACGAGAACTCTAGGTCTTGTGTGATGCCAATTGCGCTTGAGAAGCACGAGTCCAAGCTAAGCATGACCGACGTGAACCCCACCTTGCTATCAATCAATCACTTATTGACACTTGATGAATATTGGATGTTAGTATAAATATCTCTTTGTTGGTAAGAAAGATGATGTCACAATTCTATAGTTGTGTTCTCTCTAGTTTCTCTCTTTATAAACGCTCTCTAAGGCTATTGTGATTTCGATCGAGATCTTACTCTCATGTTCGGGACATTGTTTCAGATTCACCACAAAGTTATCGTTATTTGGTGTATTGCCTCGCGCAGGTCACAAGTGCAAAACTCCAAGCCAAAACCCGGCGCACATTTGCCACATCAAGCGCACATTGACATTGGACCTCGTACATCGAGGATCATCCCCAATGATTCATGCTTCACTTCAACACTTTAAACAATTTCAATTTAATTTAACTAACACGTGAATAATGCGACAACAACAATGCAATTTGTCAATTTCATCAGCTCAAAACAATTGCATGTATCGATGTGATTTTCACTTTATCTATATGCGTTGTTACATAAAAGTGTACATTTATTTAAAATACGGTTACCAATCAAATACTTTATGGTCCACAAATTATAAGTTACCAAGTTGGTACTTGGTAGCAATTTCTATCCCAACCCACTTCTGTGCAGCTTTACTATGAATTTTAAATTTATTAATTTCATTTTCTCTTCTGGCATTTCCACCAAGACCCACACTTTTTCTTTGATGGAAAGAGCAGAGCTCTAAGAAAGATTAGGGAGGATTAAAGATCCGGTCCTCCAAAGCTGGAATAGTAGCATTACAATCATCCGATAAGAGTTTGATAGCACTCACAGGCGGGTGAATAAAATTGGTAAAAGAAGACGTGAAACCATTAAAACAAAAATGGGCCATAAAGTCAGCCACCCGGTCCGCCTTTCTACCAATAACAAAAAGCACAAAATCATCGATCCGTCTCAATTTTTCCCTGCACTCCAAAATGAGAGAACCACACTTATTTATTGTGTGCAACAACAATCCTATTCATATGCTCCCTCCGTCTCAAAATGAGTGTCTTGTTTGTTTAAATTTTTTGTCCCAAAATAAGTGTCATGTTTCTATTTTTAGGTAATTATATTATAATTTTTCCCATATTACTCTTACCACTTATGCACATGTGCAAATCTGCACATGAGGTGTAGGCTGAAAATTGAGGGTAATATTGAAAACGCACTAAATTATCTAGTAATTCTTAATTTTTACAAAAAATAGAAACAAGACACTCATTTTGGGACGGATGGAGTATTAATGAATGGATTATCTGTAATAAAAGCTATTGTCGTCACAATATCACATGTGTAGGTGTCGGACCATGTCAGGGGATTGGAATATGTGTTAAGGGATGCAATTAATTAGATCATATAATTAAGCATTAACTCATTTTATTATGCTTATGTATTAATTTATTACTTAATTGTACATCTTTCCAACTAGGGTTTGCTTTAAAAATTGTGGGATACACACAAAACCAGCAGCACCACCATCCACGGCACGCCCGTGATATCTCGAGACCCATAAGAAATGTCTATTAAAAATTAGATAATTCCCTCGTCGAGTATTTGTGAACGTTTAGCGATCACAAATTATGCTATATATTTAGGATAAATTGAATTCATAGTTTGCATATTTACAAATTAAGTTAAAATGTATAAAATTGCAGTTACGATTCATCTTGTTGATCCCGAATCAACAAGAAAAATGACTCAATCTCTTGTTGGTTTAGAACTTTTATAGATGTGGGAGTCTTGTAAATAGATTTCACACATAAAATATTGCAAGATGAACTTTTACTTGATCACTTGGTTTTGAATGATTTGGGCCTCCATACCACGTGGTAGCAAACCCTTGAGCAAAACAAACGAGAATACCCTCGGATTTCACCTCGGGCATGATAATAAGAATCACGAACATTGTGAAGAGTGTGTGCATGTGAGATTTTAGAGAAAATTTGAGAGATAATTACAGATCTTAACTTGCACGAATGACACAAATTATGATCTCCAAAGTCCCAAAAAAATCATATATACCTCATGATTTTATGGTATTTACATTCACAAAGTCAAAATGTGGTGTGCAATGTATTGTGTTTCGATTGGTTGAAAGTGAACTTGATGATGTCATACACATGTAACCAGAGAGCCGAGTCTAAAAGGTTGCCTAAGGACATACAATATCTAAAGCCTTCACATGTACTTACCCAATAATGGCGGAGTAAGAGGTTTAGAAGTTACCAATTAGACGTGCCTCACTTTGAAAGGTTATGAGACCTTACCTAATTGATGACTCAATAACCTAAGTGATCTGATGTCTTAAAATTAGACTTGAGTCGTAATGACACAATCCACCTTAAGAGGAGCTTGGAATTCAGTTTGACTTTGAAATATAAATTGAATTTGGGGAACTTCAAAATATTAATTTTATCAAGAAACATGTTCCAAAATAATCCATAATATAAATGTACCATGTTATTAGAAAACTTTTTCATTGTCATTTACCTAATTTTAGGCAGTCCCATGAACAGTTCAGTACACGGATCAAACACCAACCCAACAAACAACAGCTTCCATGATTGCTCAGATATGAGAAAAGTCAATAGTGAAGGCTGAGCAAACAAACAGATAATAGTGAATTTTGACTATTACATTCTTTTTAAAGGAAAAAAATGTTTTAAGGAAATATAGTTATTTCAAAATTTTATTTTATATTGACACGTCAACATTTAACATTTAAATTTAAGTACCGTAATTTGCTTTTTCCGTCTTAAAATAAATGTCCCGTTTTTTTTTTTTTTGCTTTAAAATGATTATCTTCTTCTTTTTTTACTAAGTGTTTTTAGAGGTTTTTTACTAAGTTAATTATACGTGAATTGTAAATACAGTTCTTATAATTAACAAGGTTGTATTTTTAACATACACTAACTAACATTTTTATATTTTTTCTTAAAATAAAAAATAATTACAACTCAACAATTTCTATCACTCAATTTTTTTTTTTTTTACCTTGGAAGCAATAACTTTTATTGATCAAATAATCAACAAGTACAACCTCTAAACCTTTGATGAGCAAAATAGACATGCATGGGTCATCGATACACCTTGAGAAGAAACGAAAAACACCGAACTAACAAACCAAAAAGAAAACCCAACTAAAATCTAACATACTACAAACCAAACGAAACAAGAAAACAAAACGATAGAGGAACGATGCTAAAAGCAACCATAAATGGAAATCGTCCCAGACCACCACTGTGTGACCGAGAGTTACCCGGGTCAGCAAGCCGAGAGTCGTAGCCCCAACCTGTCAAACTAATGGCGAACACTGTCGGACTTTCTCACCAACTGAATCAGGCCGTAAATCTTGAGATGGCCCTGCAACCTGATTCTATACCACGGAAGCCGCCCCAACACCACTCGTCGAACCAGATCCCTTTGGTCTCGGCAAGCCTGTGACCTGATCCTATCACGGGGGCCACCTCGAACTCTCCCTGGGATGAATTTTGTCATATCCACGATCTCACCTTCCGCTACATACACCTCAATCATCACTTGCCGAGCCCAAACCGCTACAAATGAAAGCAATCACTGCCGCCCTAGATGCCTTGAAGGTAAACTCTCATACGATAGACAAACCGCTTTGATCGGAAGACTCTAATCGTCGTCCAAGGAGTCGCGACGGCAACCGCCGCTCTTGAAAGAGGATAAAAAACCCTAGGAGCCGCACACCAGAGACTAAGTTAAGTCAACAGTTTCAACTAATTCTATCACTCAATTTAAGCATTAGGACTGCATAAATATGGATACAGATAAATTTCAATGGCTAAATTAGAAGAAACTAAACAATCGTGTCGGGTTTGTGTTGAACCCACAAAACCCGTTTAACTAAATGAGTTTTCATCGTGTCATTTGACCCGTTTATTATCAAATCATTTTAAGGGCATACTTGTACTTTTGAAAAAAAAAACTCTAATACAAGGTCATTTAAATAGATAATCGGGTCAACAATGACTCATATAAGCTAATCGTGCCGAGTAGAGTCGTGTAACCTAAATGTGCTAATGTGATCGTGTCGTGTCGTGTCAGGTCAACATGAACCCGATTATTAAACGTGGCTATCGTGTCAACCTGCTTGTAAGCAAATCATGTTCGTACTGTGTAATTAATCCCATTTAACAAACGACTCGAGTAATTCGTGTTGTCCTATTGTCCTAACTAATGAAATACTAAACTTTCGACACAACACATGAACACGAATTGACTCCCCGACAACCTTTTTTTTTCCACAGTGAACGTGGCTGGAATTCTCGTAATAACCACCAACTCTTGGGGGGGTTTTTCGTAAAATACAGTTCCACTAAATCACTGCATGCCTGTCCCTGTTCTGGTGCTTGTGCACTTGAAGGCCAGAGAAACCTGTGTCTCCTGTCTCCTTCTCTCTCTGCACGGACCATAGACAGACAAAACAACACAGAAACCGTAAGCCATAAAGAGATAGAGAGAGAAAGAAGAAGAAGAAGAAGAAGCAGCAGCTCTGGTGAGGTCGAGGAAGAGGAAGCTCATTTGCGCAAAGCGATGCCTGCAAATTTCAGAATTCAATGCTAGCTCTTCTTCTCTCCCACTTCGACGCTTGTTCCTCTCCAATTTCACCATCACTTTATCATTTTCCTTCTCAGATACCACCAAAAAATTTCCTGTAACTCTACATTTTAACGCTTTCCTGGCTTTAGGGAGTAGCGGTTACTGACTACCGGTGATTCGCCGGAGGACGGTGAGTCTGTGGAGTCGGAGGTTTCATTTTCCGTCAAGTTTTAATGCTATATTTAGTCTTTATTGCTTTCATTTTTGGTTTATGAATATACCTTTGTCGCTGAAGAGATGGATTATTAAGCAAACAGCATTTTTTTTTTCTCTTTTGCTTTAGTTTGTTCAAAAAGCGAAAGAGCAAAGACTGGTAAAGCATAATGGATGATCTTCTGGATTTTGTTGCCTCATTGTCTAGCATATTTTGCTGCAGTGGTGTCTGACATTGAAGATCTCAATTGTGTACTGGATTTTTCCAGAAGATCTCGTTGAGTAGCTTTGGATCTGGCCTCCATGCCGTACCATTGACCCACTGTTGGAAATATGGATGTGGAGGAGAGGTTCAATTTCTCTTGAGGTTGAGAAGGTTGAGATTTAAGAGGTAAAGTGATGATAACGAGGACTGAGTTTCTCATATTTTCCCTGCATTATTTAATGAAATTGTTGTTGGAGAAGTTCAATTTTGGACTATTTCTCCCAAACTATGAGTTTAACAGTTGGAAGGGTCAATTTTGGTGACAGTGTAAGTTGGTTTCTCGGGATATTGAAAGAGATCATTTTAGGTGTGCAGGAACTAGATTGATTGAGAAGTGAAGATGGCTTCATCATGGGAACATTTTGGTGAGATTGCTAATGTTGCACAGCTCACAGGTCTTGATGCCGTGAGGCTTATTGGGATGATAGTAAAAGCTGCAAGTACAGCACGAATGCACAAGAAAAATTGCAGGCAATTTGCACAGCATTTGAAGTTGATTGGGAATCTGCTTGAGCAACTTAAGATCTCGGAACTTAAGAAGTATCCAGAGACGCGAGAGCCTCTAGAGCAACTAGAAGAGGCCTTGAGGAGGTCTTACATTCTGGTTAACAGTTGCCAGGACCGGAGCTATCTGTATTTGCTGGCTATGGGTTGGAATATTGTTTACCAGTTTAGGAAAGCACAGAATGAGATTGACAGATACTTGCGGATTGTGCCTCTCATTACTTTAGTAGACAATGCTCGAGTCAAGGTATAGATTGACATTGTTATATTTCCTTCTTGGCTTCAGTCCTACTATTACTATACCTCTGGCTACTTTTGTGGCTCCCACTGTTACCATTATCAATATCTTTAACTTGCTTAGTTCAGATTATGTGTGCTGTTGCATTTTGTTATTGGAGATTTTTTCATAGATCATGAATTGTGCATCTTTGTTGGTAAATACAAGAAAATTATTTACTTGCTTCTTCCCCAAAGTGACGAAAAAAAATACTCTGCCCCTTTATATTTGCAAATATATATATTTTTTGAAATATATTTGCAGATATATTAACCAGTTTGCTTGATTTTGTGATTTCCTGGTAAGTGATATTGCTGACTCAAGTTGATTTGTCTATGTTTGACTTAAATATGCAGGAGAGACTGGAGGATATTGACAGGGATCAACGTGAGTACACATTAGATGAAGAGGACAGAAAGATTCAAGATTTGATCATGACGCGAGAACCCTCCAAACATGAAACAACAGTTCTGAAAAAAACGCTTTCCTGTTCATACCCAAATATGGCTTTTAATGAAGCGCTACAAAAGGAAAGTGAAAAGCTTCAAGTAGAACTACAGCGGTCACAAGCTAATATGGATGTGAGTCAATGTGAAGTAATCCAACACTTGATTGAAGTTACAGAAGCTGCAGCTACAAACGCTGATCTAGAGAAGAGTTCTCCTGTTAAAAGTTCCAAGAAAGTGGAGCAAAATAATTCGGATGCCAGTAGTGAGAAAGAGCATTATTATCATCAAAGCTATTCCAAGGAATATGACAATCACAAAACTTCAAGGTTTTGTTTTCTTTATATGCTTATTTGAAGTTACTAGCAAGGACATTACACTTCAACTATCTTATCGTTCATAGTTGGGACCAAGGTTCTGTTTAAATATATATGGTAGCAATTAGCCCCTGGGTTTTATTGCCCGGCTATGGACTGTACTGTTATATTGGTGAATGTAAAATGTCATACTAATCCCATTTTCAAGCTAGACTATATGGGAATGGATAATCTTACACCAAGCTTTTGCTTCTGTACGATATTCACTATGTGTAGGACTCCAAATATTTTAATTTATTCAGTTTCATGATGCTATAATTTTTCTAATTTGAAAGCTACAATGATTTCTGTTGCTTACTGTATGGTGAACTTTGTTTAAAAATCTGATGCCCTATTTTTTTGGCTCAGGAATACTTCTGTTTCATCTGGCCATGATCTGCTGTCTAATAGAGGTTCACATTATCACGAAGAATGGCATACAGATTTACTCGGATGTTGTGCAGAACCTCTTCTGTGTATGTTCCTTTGTTATGTTCTATGTTAAAATTGAACGCAATCTGTCTTGCAACTATTATTTGAAAAGTGAGAAACTATATGTATGGTATATATGTCCAAGTATTTGTTTGCTTGTGCAATCAGTCCATGTTCAAATTGATTTTCAGGAGTTGAGGATGTTAAAACTTGTACAGGTGTGGATATATTGTTGTTTGAATTGTTAGAAATGAATAGATAGATATATATATATTTAATACTACTTGCATATCATTCATGAAATATGTTGGAAAAGGTCCTTCATTGGCGTCTTATGGTGGTCTTGATTCAAGTATTATTTAGAGGCATCTTCAAAATTATTTTTTGATCATATACAATTTTAATGATATAGAATTTGGTAGGCTGTGTCTTTAGGAGGGCAAGAGGTTAGTTTATCATCGAATTGACAGCTAAGAGAGGTTGGTTTGGATTACTAAGAGAGGTTGGTTTGGATTATGTTAATTTCTTTGCTTGATGAACATTTTAGATCTAGGGCTTTTATATTTTTCATATACCATGTTTTGAATTGTTGAACAGAATAGAACTGTGTTTCTGAAAATTCAGGAAGCCCAGTGGTGCATGTTCCATTCTATCCTTCTTTCCAATTATGTCTAAACCCAAAAGCACATACATGTCTAATTCATCACCGGTTCAGTATAGCGATACTATAATTAAAGCCAGTGAACTGTACTGTATGTGCTTTGTAGTTGGTTTTCCATTCTAAACAACAATTTCCATTCTGCAGGTCTCAAGACATTATTTTATCCTTGTGGCACATTTTCAAGAATTGCTTCAGTAGCAACCAACAGGCACATATGTAAGTGGATAACTGGATTTTATATTTGTATATGCTTCTTACTAGCTTCAAGTTCAACTGCAATGATTTTGCATGGTTTAACTGTTATTTCCAATCTCACGCAAAAAATGTTTTGTTTACACCATCAGCTTCAGCGGAAGTATGTAATGAGTTGATGGCATATTCATTAATACTGTCATGCTGTTGCTATACGTGCTGTGTCAGAAGGAAACTTCGCAAGATGCTGAACATCACGGTAATTGCTCTCACCAGTCACCACTATATGTTGAACATCTGAAAGGAATGCCTCTTCCACTTTTGGGCTATGGACTATAAATATTTCACCTGGGTTTTGAAATGACAATCATTTTTGTGAATGTATGAGTTGGGCAGTGGCTTTTTATAGCCATATCTACTAGTCAGTGTTCTAGAAACTTCATTTTCACATGTAGAGAGGCACACTTTATAGATCTGTCATAAGTGCTGATTATCTTCTAATTGCAAATGGGTGTTTATACTATTGGTTGCTTGAAATTATGGGTAGCGTAGCGTTTGGATTAATTTTTTTGCTTGAGAATGGGAATGAGTTCCTATTCTTCATGTTTGGATTCAAACTTTTTAGCCGTGAAAATGACTTTGGGATGGGAATCCCATCAACATTCCTATTCTTCTTTCTGTATCCAAACGCTACGTAAGTTAAATATCAAGTTTTATTCTTAATGTTGCTTGGTTCCACTAATTGGACCCTCATGTTAACTCTTTCTGGTTGCAGGGAGGCTGGTTTGATGATTTCCTCTCACATGTGATGTGTTGTTGTTGTGCCCTTGTCCAAGAATGGCGAGAAGTGGAGATCCGTGGAGCAATCGGTATGTATTCTATATATATAATTGGAGTTGTACACAACTTGAATGGAACACCATGCTCCCATCTATATAACATATGCTATGTTAGGACCTAAATATGGAGAAGAGAACTTAGGCAAACCTGCGGCCCACTAATTTTTGGAAGAGATTTGTTTTTTCCAATAAGTTATCAGTGATACAATGCTAATGAATTGATATTGATATGAAATGGCAATGCAGGTCCCGAGAAGACAAAAACAAGCTCTCCACCCTCACAGTATATGGAGTCATAATTGGCAGGGCAAAAAATGATTTAGTTGTTTGGGTATTAATCTACCGAGGTAATTCTGATTCTTAGTTGTCATGAAGCTTGCATTCAGGATATCCTCGCAACATCAATTTTTGGTTTTCGCTAGGCTTTGTGCCATCAGTGACATGTATGTACATCAAATTTCCATATTCTTCTAAAGATCCACCATGTTTCAAATGGATATAGTAGTGTGATGTTTGTAATCACGTGTGGAGTGAACCTGTATTTTGCTTTAGCTGCCTTTCTTCCTTGTTGATTGACAATGTGAATATGTTTGATATATGCAATAGTGATGAAATTATTTGGTATGATGGAAGATATGCATTGAGGCTTGACATTGATTTTCACTTGGATGATGCTCATTTACTTGACTTTTGATTCACTGAAGTGTGGTTCAAGTCTTCATGCCTATATGAACTCTGATCATTGTCCATGTTAGCTAAGCACATCTGAACATGAACATGGCCACATGCATGCATGACATGAACATGGCCACATGCATGCATGACATGGGTCATCGTTATTCACCAAATTTCAGTTATCGACAGGTAGATTTGGCTTTGGGCTTGGTTTGGGGGGATAATGTTGCTTCAGCAGGATAAAGCTTCTTTTTTTTTCCTTTTTTTTTGGTCGGCAATACCAACCTTATGAGGAAGCCACGAATTTGGGTTCCCGAGAGTATTAAACACCTTCAATTGCTTGCTCCAATGATTAACTTGTATTCCCGCACTCCAAAAATGAGTGTCCTCCTTTCCATTTTAAGAAAAATTAAGGAGAATGTAATTAGAGTGGTATGTTTACTATTGTATCCTCATGATTATGTGTTGAGAGATCATAACTAATTTTTTATAAGGATATTATTGATAAGTCATGCATAAGTAACTTATTAGAAAAGGAAACAAGACACTCATTTTGGGACAAAAATACAAGAGAAACAGGACACTTATTTTGGGACGGATGGAGTAATTCTTAGCAGTGTTGGCCCTCGTGGACAAGTCCTGCATGACCTCACAATCTCACATAAACTTCTTGTCCCCTCGTGAATGCATGCTTTGTGCGACTTCCAAGTTTTGTGCAAGCATATTCTGCCCCGACCAAGCTCTGTGCGAACTTAGTTGCAGCTTGCGGAGGTTGCCAAGATTCACAAATGTTTGCAAGACTGGTTGTGCTCGCACACGAATCTCGTACGTCGGATTGCAAACACGCACTTACTTGGCATTCTGCGCCGTTCGACTGAACGTGACCCGTCAATACGACCCGAATACTTGGTCGAGATCGACGCGTATTTGTTGGCTTTGACGGATGATCTTGGTCGAAGTGCCACAACCCACACAGGTTGCCTCTTCGTAAATGTGTGCTCAAATGTCTGATTAAGATATTTTTTTGATTCCATACAACTTTTCTGGAGAAATGTTATTATGATTTTAATTTTCCAAATAATGCATATTTATACGAAAAATTCTTGGAAAATCGTACATTATTTTATTATATGGCATTTTATGTAAATTATCAAGAGGAATACAATTACTAACAACATTTCATTGAACTATGAACACTCATAAGTCATTATGTTTTTTTTTTCGACGTGAAAGGATACCTTCTATTAATTTAGAGAATTATAGAGTACAACGTCCATAATATGAACCGAACAATTACACCATAACCACTAAAACAAGAAGCGTTGATCCTGACTAAGGCAAAGAACCATATTAACTATCAATCGCATACGGGTGCCTTTAAGCAGATTAGGATCTTGAGGCAAAGCTTGATTGTCCCCCGATCTGTCCTGCAATGCCAAACTAGCCGGACTTTCTGACTGAATCAGACCACCTGCTACTCGCTGACCTCAAAACTTGATTCTACCCCGAGAGTCGCAGATTCCTACATCATCCATCAACCCTAGCCCAAATGGGTCAAGATCTCCAAGCTCACCTCCGACTCATACCTAGAATCCTCCCTGGATTGAATTTTGCCATGGCCACAAGCACACCTACGTCGTCGCTGCTCTAAGGAGAAAAAACCTTAGGAGACGTTGGTTGTTACCTAGAAAAACTGCACGGCGACGCCCCCGGATGTCTCTGCTGCGCTCCGTTAGATTCCGGTAAGAGAGTTCCGATCCCTGCACAATAGAACTCACCACAGACCACCCTGATCATCCCCGGACCCGCGTCCTTTTTGCTAGCTCTTTGTCTCACCTTCTATTCCTTCTGTCCCATAAGAACATCGCCGCATAAGAGTGCCGTCACCTGTGACTGTACGTCGCCGCAACTATCTTCCGACGCCTCTTCCCTTCAGCAACCCTATCCCCCGCCGACAACAAACACACAAAACCCTACATACTAAAAACCAACTGCTCTCATGCAGAAACACAACCAACACTCTCATACGAGAGACGCGACCACTCCAGTACGAAAGTCCAACCGTCGCCTTA
>JAYMTA010003178.1:0-14820 GCA_036897625.1 Pelargonium cotyledonis | reverse complement strand
TTTGAATTTGAAACTTATCAAGAAAAATTGAGGTTATCATAATCAATAAAATAAAATTATATTAATTGTGCAAAATAATTAAATATATAAAATATAATAAATTAAACAAAATAGGTTGACACATGTCAATATTTCGAAGCTCCATGTGTCACACAAATAGTGTGTGACTTTCCTATTATATATATACATATATAAGATTAATAACACAATTATTTATATTGGGTATTGGATGGTGTTGCACGTAACAATCACAACCATTAAAATAAATGATCAATCACTTTGTTAAGCCATTAAAAAAATAAACAATCAAGTGTACATGCCAAAATTATGACAAGAAAGTCTAGCAACCCAACTGTTCAATTGCTTGTTTCACATCATTTTCATTTTATTAATATTGTCTTAATTAATTAGTTCTTATCATCTCACATATAAAATAATTGTTAAACAATTATTTAAACATACAATTAATCCAAATAAACATGAATAAGCAAGTCCAATGAATGTATTAATGCTTTGAAATTAGATAAGAGATCGATTGATTCAATGTTATGATCTCAAATTAATTCAATCATATTGATTCATTCACTTGCTTAAATATATTTATTTCCTTAAAATACTGATTGAGCTTAACTGGCTTCCTACATAAAAATGAGGTTAAACTGACTACTAGTCTAGTATGAGCTTTCAAGTTCAAGTTCCACGAAATAGGCAACCATAGATGAAGATTTTACCGTCCTTGTGGTCAACTTTACAATGTTCATATTACTCGACAATCATTTTAGCTCAATGATCATATCTCAGTTGAATCAGACAAACAAAAGGAAATGATATGAGAGAAATTTGCTACCTCTGTGATCAAGTTTATATGTGCGTCATATTTTGCTTAATAGTTTATAGATCATGTTTCAACTGAAACGGAAAATAAATAGTTTGATATAGTCATTTGCGTTATAAGGTTGCAATAAACGCTGACCAATTTGGATCGTTTATGATCACGAGAAGACTTAACTATCCTTACAAAGTTTTGCCACAATTACATGACATTTGAATTGACTTTCATAACTATATATATAATCCAAAAACAAATATATATTTTTTATCCAAATTATTACTCATTAATGCAATACATGTTTTTTTTCGAATTAATACAATACATGTTATTAATCTAGTTTGATTAGTGTTTCTTATCATTCAATAAGTAAAATAGTTCATCAACTATGTTCTGATTGAGATGGACAAAAACAAACTCTCGTACGATAGTGGGTCACTACTATACATTTAATGTCGACTAATTCAAATTCAACCATAACATAACTATGTACGAAAACAGCTAAAAATTCCTTCTACATTTTAAAGAGCTATATTCTAACTAAATATATATATTTTTTAAATGTGATTAAACTCCAAATATATGTTGAGCCTCCCCTAAACTATGGATTAGAGACATCACCCATTAATACAATACATGTGCTAATGTGAATAGAGATTCCTCCACTTAATCCAATTTGCTATAACAAATGCTTTTCTTGACCTATAATGCTCAATTTTGGGAATAATTTCCTACAATCCATCCACCCATTATTTTATGAAATAATATATTTATTTATTTTTGTTATTGAAGATCAAGAACTTGATAATGGGACCCACAACACCACGAGCGTGAAGATGATAAAAGTCGAAAGGTCAAAGAAAGTGGCCCAGTGGAGAAGCAATGGAGCTCTTCCACTTTCCAAAACATTTTTCTATATAAACCCTAACAATGTCCACAAATTTATACAAATCATAGAGCTAAAGAGCTTCTAAGAAGATAGTAATGGCCACTCACAACAAGCTTCTTTGTAGCTCTACCTTCTTCTTTCTGTTATTACCGTTGCTCTTGCAGTTTTATTACGGTTTGTGCCACTTTCTCTTACGGTTTTTTCGTGATTTGTTTTACTTAGACTTTTTTCGCCTTTTAATTATAAGAATATGTATTTGTTAGAGTATTATAATAGAACGTAATGACAACTGAGTTGTTGGTCGACGGTAGAATATCTCATTAGAAAATCATACTTGATTCAATTCTTGCTCGAGGTGTTACCAAAATTAGTTTTGACGAATATATTATTTTGATAAATATGTGCATTTGATGGAAATTCACGACAAATTTTATATAGTGTTTGAATAAAGAATGTGATGGTGACCTAATTTCGCTAAAACGATAATGTGTATTTATAATGTATTGTTTGTTGGAGCTTTACAAAATAAGCCGAGAGATCGGATTTATATTGATCATAATATTTTATTTTTTTGCGGGCAGATTTCTTTTCTTTATAAAAAAATTAGGATGTTGTAATAATTTGTCCTGCTAAACTATTTCGGATAAGATATTGTGTGTACGGTCAAAGTCAATCAATTCAACTGGTTAGCGTTATATTTTTTTGCCGCGATATACACACACTTCATATTAGAGCTGGCAGTTTGCATGTGGATATCGTGTTAAAAGTTGATTGAATAGGTTGCACGATTCAACATGAACATGTCTTGCTTAGTAACCATATCGAATGAATAAACAAGAACACAACATGTTCGGTAATCGATCATTTTGAATCTACGCAGGTAATTGTGAACTTCAGACAAATTACTACTCAGAGAGCTGCCCAAAAGCTGAGGAGATCATCAAACAACAAGTCATTAGTTTGTACAACAAACATGGCAACACAGCTGTTTCTTGGGTTCGAAACCTCTTCCATGATTGCATTGTCAAGGTACACATATATATAAAAACATATTTATACTATAAATCTCTCTTTTTATTTTAAAATCTAAAAAATCACAATTCTTTGATACAGTCATGCGATGCGTCACTGTTGTTGGAGACAGTGAGTGGTGTTGAATCGGAGAAGACATCGACGAGAAGCTTTGGAATGAGAAATTTCAAGTATGTCAATACAATCAAAGAGGCTCTCGAGAAGGAGTGTCCGGCGACGGTTTCTTGTGCCGATATTGTCGCTCTCTCTGCTCGAGATGGTATTGTCATGGTACGTTTTTAAATAGAGGTGACAATTCGAGTTTCAGGTTCGATGCATATATACTTGGGTTCCATATATTTTATTGATATACAATATAACCGAAATTTGGTCTGAACTCACCGGTACCCATAATCTAATTTATAACTAACTAACAGTTTAAGTCTGAATTCTGGAACACCTAAAATTCAATTTGTGTATTTGCAAATTCTAGGTCAACCAAAATTTGCAAAAACGAGCTTTTTTTTTTATACATGACGTAGCTGACAATTTAGATGTGATCCTAAAAATACCCAAAACCCGATCGAGTTTTGGGGTTGTTGATAAAACGTTAGTAACGTACAGTTGGGAGGACCTCACGTGGAAATGAAGACGGGACGCAAAGACAGCAAAGAAAGCTATTTAAGCATTGTTGAAAGTTCCATTCCAAATCACAATGATTCCATCTTTGCGGTTCTCGCAAGGTTTCAATCCATTGGCATCGATGTTGAAGGAACTGTTGCTCTTTTAGGTATTATTTTTTTCCTAAATGTGAAAGTTAATAATTTATTAGTTCAAATTAAACGATAATATATTATTTTTTTCGCAGGAGCTCACTCTGTGGGACGAGTACATTGCATGAATCTCGTGCACAGGCTCTACCCTACCGTGGATCCGACCTTAGATCCGGATTACGCGGAGTACCTTAAGGGTAGGTGTCCCACGCCCGACCCAAGCCCGAACGAAGTCCTCTACTCAAGAAACGACCGCGAAACTCCAATGATCCTTGACAACTTTTACTACAAGAATGCCTTGAGCCACAAGGTATTGTTGTCCATTGACCAACAATTGGTCTCCGACCCGACGACCGCTCCTTATGTGGAGAAAATGGCTGCCGATAACGGCTACTTCCACGACCAATTTGGTCGGGCCGTGGTGTTGTTGTCGGAGACCAATCCGCTCACCGGAGACCTAGGAGAGGTCAGGAAGGATTGTCGTTTCGTCAATAGCGCTTAGAATTGAAATTTCACGTAGGCCTTAGGTAGGACCTACTTGATATTGTACTACTTCTATATGCTCGCAAGTGTTTATTATAAAATGTCTATTTGGTTCATTTTGGTTGCCAACATTGTCAAGAAAAATTTAGTCGATAAATGAACGCTAATTTCAATTTATATGTGAAGTAGAGCTGGTAATTTGAAATCAAACGTACAAGCACCTAAAATCCAATTCAAATTTTTCAGGTTCAAATCGCTTAAAATGGACCTGATCACTTTCCAGGCCAGACAACCCCTTACAATTTACACATAAAACCCGAAACTCAATCCGAACTTCGCTACCCAACCTCATTCTCTTCATATCTGGATTAAATCATTTGAACCCGAATTCGAAAAACCCTCCAAAACTCAAATGGTTAGCTCTCATCTCAATTTATATTCCTTAAAAAAATCATCAACGAGCATTGATTGGGTCTTGATTGATTTTCTAGTCTTATTGGGCCGGTCCAGATTCATAAGCCCACTAATCTTCTGAACGGACCCGAACCATCCTACTTAAAAGCCCAGCTCATTCTCTAACAAACTCGGGGCAAATATGCAAATATGTAGGAAAGATGGGGCCAAATTAATATTTCAGAAAACTGATACTATTTATCATAGGTGCTCAAACTTATTTAATTTCATCCAAACGTACCCTCCTCTCGTTATTCTCGAAGCTTCTTGGATCCAGTTCCCGCATTTCTCACTCGTCTTCTCGCGAGCTGATCTCTCCGATTCGCTGCCATCGACGGCGGTTTCGATCGCATGGTAAGTTCTCACAGATCTCAAGTTTTTTCTCATGATTCGAGATCTGCGTTAATCAGTTCGATTTAGGTTTTTCAACGTGTAGAGATCTGGTTGCGATTTTCATTCTTTTTTTTTGTGATTTTGATGTGTCAGAATCGATTCATGTTTTGGATTTCTTTGATTTCGTTTTTGATTCGTGATCAAGACTTTTAGCTGTTGTGTGATTTTATTTTATTGATGTTAGTTCTGTTTGCTGTGTGAGAATTTTAGGTGAAAAGTGAAATTTGAAGGTGTTGTTTGTATGGAAAATGTAGACACATCACTGCGAAATGGGGAGGTTCTGTTTGATGTTTTTTTAGTTCAATACTTCATTGCATGAACATGTATGCTGGTTAGTATAATCTTTTAGTTATATGTGTTTTGGTGGTCAATGTTATGTGTTGAATCTTCTTGTTCATCACTTTACACGAACATGCATGCTGGTTAGCAAGATTTGAAATTTGTTTAGCAGAAAGTTTGGCATTTTTGTTATGGGGATTCTAATATATTTGTGTTTGGTGACAAAGGTAGCATTTGGTTTAGGATCTTTGTATAGGAATGTGAATAAAAATGGGAATGAGAATGAGATTCCCATTCTTTATATATGAATTAGGACTTTTTGGTTCTTGAGATTGAAATTCCCATTCACATTCTCATTGTAATTCACATTCCCATTTCAAAATTTTAATTCAAATGCTACCTAAATCTTTTCAAGCTAAATATAAGTCTAAATTGGCCGACTTTTGCTGAAGAGGCTAGAGAAAGGGTTCAACATGTCATCTTTTAGATTTCTTAATCTTGAGTTGGATTATTTGTAGGGCATTTGGGCTATAACTTGTGTGTCCGGCATTTAGATAACATTTATGTCAAACGGATATAAAACATTTCTTTAATAGCATATATAGATTGTTATCAGTAAATTTGGATCCATTGCATGCAGAGAAACCGAACCCTTTGGAAGTGAAGAGATATAGCCTGGCATTAGATATGTATTAACTATTAACTACAAAGACCAATGTATATGCCTTAGCCCTCCCTGAACCCCATCATATATTGGGATTCGGGACCATATTTGGCAAAAATAGTGCATCATCTGTATGAAAAAGAGTGTCCGCTGGGAGTGTCACTTTCTCTTTGAAGAAGTTAGTTAGAGCCACTTCATGTTTGGTACTCTAAACTCTAAAGGTATATGGTGGTATATAAGAGAATGTACAACACTAACTGATCCTCAACATTTCTTCTTAATGCTTTGTAAATTACACTTTTATCATTACTTCATGATATGATTCTCTTGCATCCAAACTGGAATCGGTTTGTTTCTCTTGCCTGTTTCTTCATTTTTACTGCAACTGAAAGATGACAATTCACACTGAATAGGGAAACGTGAAGGATTTGGAAGTGAAAGGGTTCAACCCGGGATTGGTTGTGTTGCTTATTGTTGGTGGGCTACTGCTGGCCTTCCTTGTCGGGAATTATGTTCTATACATTTATGCTCAGAAGACTCTTCCTCCTCGGAAAAAGAAGCCCGTCTCCAAGAAGAAGATGAAGAGGGAGAAACTGAAGCAAGGTGTCTCGGCGCCAGGAGAGTAGAGATTTAAGGTTTCCGGATATACCCTTTGTTTTTCTCTTAAAAGTTGAACTTGCATTTGCATATTTAGATCTTCTATGACTTTTACATGTTAGTTTCTTCCCTTATATTTCACAGAACTAGAAAAGCTTAGATCTAAAACTAGAAGGCCACTTTTCTTTTATCTACACATGGCAATGCGGGCCTGTCTTAACGGGTCAGGCCAAAAAACACGTTTTGGTCGGGCAACTTTTCATTAATTTGAACACGTCTCACACCTAGCGAGAAAGGAGAGGGCCAATAAAAAAGATACAAAATACGAAAGGTCACACCGAATCATTTAGTTTGTAATTTTATTAAAAATGATATAATAGTCTCATTACTAAGAAAAAGAAGATCAAGCTCAAGAAAATATTACATATTGTGGTGCTATGGATTGGTGGCACCACCATCTCTTGGATTGTTTGGTTTGAAAGAAAATGAGTTGATCTGTCCATAAATCAAAGGCAAGAATGGAGGTGGAGGAGGACTATGAGGATGAATCTTTTGGGGTTTGTAATCAATTTCATCATTCTCCATATCTACCTCGCCTGCATCAAATCATCGCATAATTACACGAAAAACGAATTGGTTAAACGATAACATAAAAATAATTCAAAAACAAAATTCCTATTACTTGTTATCGACATTGAAAATGTTAAAACAAGTACACAAACAATTGACAACTATGTGTAAGCTAACAATTAAATAAAACAAGATTACAAAATGACACCACATGTTGTCTTTTTATCGTCAATCTTTCGAGTGCCTTGATCACATTGAGGCTCGTTCTAAACATTTTGGCATGCGTTCTTTTTTGCTACTCTTTCTATACTCATTCTACTACAACTACTTATCTTTCTACTACAATTAGCATCAATGAGCACTACTACAAAACAAAACAAAATGCATACCCATCGAAAGGTAAGGTGCGACGAGGAGAAAGAGGAAGAGAATGATAGAGACGATAGGCTTAATAGTAGACATGAGCGTTATATGGTATTGGCTAGTTATTATCCAAGAACGAGAAGAAAAATGAGAATAAGAACGAGAATAGAATTGGGTAACAGAAAATGTGTATTGAATTTATTTGTGAACGTTGAGGAAAGAGGCATGAAATTGAGGAAGGAATTGGGAAGTGCCAATTGAAGCTTTTTATTTTTTTGGTGATTAAAAGAGTCACCATCTACACAACCTCAATAATTTGGGTCAAATTTAAATTTCATGGGAGACATATATACTAAAAAAAAATTAATGCAATTCAAAAATGTTACATGATCATAAACTTACACAAAATGCGACGTGATTATAAATTCACACCAAATATTAAAATTTGTATTGTGTATTCTTTTCTTCTTACTCAACTCTCGGATATTGAAGGGTTTGACTCTTAGTAAATGTTGGTAGGTGCTTAAAGTTGGTGTTCTTAATAGTCTATTTGAGTAATTCAAATACCAACAATTTATGGGTACTAACTACACAAATTATAATAAAAATGCATATATAGTTTTTGAAAGGAATTAATTAAGTTGTGAGTTGGGCAAAAGGGTTGGCAGCATTAATAGGAGGAGGTGGTGGGAAGGTGCATACATATACCAAATGGCCCATAAAATCTACAACACATGAACACAATAAATCTATCATGAGGTATTGTAGCCTAATGATGATGTCTCAATGCTGGATGTGGAGCCCCCCTCACAACATTTAGTTCAAAATCTTATCGTATTAAAACTTTTGAATCTAAAAATCTTCTGCACCGACAAATTTATTAAAAATAATGTCGTCGGCATATATATGTGACCAACTAGCAAAAGATACTAAAATTTAAAAGTGAAAAAAGAAGAACACAATAATTTTATGAAAAGTTAAATGGTTAACATACAGGTATTTCAGTAGTTGGCAGATGTCTATGTAACGAATTAACACGAACTTTATCATCTTATAAACTTGAGATTTGATATATTACTTCATAAAAGTGAGGATATATAATTGGTAAAAGATTTATGTATTAAACATCACAACTTATACCCTAATCATTGAGTTTGTAATATTTAGCATCAGTTCCTCTTTTAGGGTATCTGATCTTCTCTCGTGTTTGGATTGAGTAACCAATTTTTCTTTTTTGTACTTTCATTTTGATTTTCGGGTTGGATAAATAAAATGCTACCACTTATTTATAAATAAATAAAAAATTGAGTTTGTAATTATGTTAAATGATCTACATTTTGGTAGCTCACTGAGCAATCAATCTTATGGAAATGTACTTGGAATTTGGCCACAAAGGTATGAAATATATTTTTTTCATAATTATTGTAGAAAATGGTTATAAATTTAAAATTGTATAAGAACTTAAAAGACACTCGTGTCTTGTTTAAGGACACCACAACATTTTTGTTATATATACAAAGAATGTTTTCGGGCCAAGTGTATGCGTATCTTGAAAATTATATTCTTTGATAGAGGAGATATGCATGTTAAACGACACATAAATTTTTATTGCACTTATGCAGCTGTTCGTTCTAAATTAATAATTAAATCACAGAAAATAGTAAATATTACATTTAACAGTATTATATACATACTACAAGAATTGTTCCATGATACACAAACAAATTAATATATAGATTTCAACACTATGAATTACATAATTCAATAAACATAAACAAATATGTAAGAGCAAATTTAGGTTATATTAAATTGAATTATATATATAATACCAAAACAATTACAAGAAAATCTATAGTTAATGAATGATATCTATATTTGTAGACATTATACATGAAAATCTCCAAATATGCCCAAAATTTATTCCATCCCATTTCTTCTTTATCCATGTACTTTCTTGGCCTGTAAAATAATTAACCAACAACATCAACACAATTACAATAGTGAAAAAATATTTTCTTCGTGTAATGCTTTTTACAAGTATTATAATACTGTTAAAATTATAACAAGAAAGCTATTGGCCAAGAAGCGGTTAAAATATATCGAAACGACAACATATCAAAATTTATTTATATAATGTCAGGCGTAAAAATTTATCCAAGTGAAAGCTTGACCAAATTTTTAAGAAGAACCTATAAATTCATAAGTCTTTCAATGAACTATATGCAGTTAAGAAATTCTTACATATTGTGGTGCAATGGCACCAACTCCTCTTAGATTCTTGTATATGAAAGAATTTGAGCTACTTTGTCCATGAATCAAAGGCAAGTGTCTAAATCTATCTGGAGGAGGCTTAAAATGAGAGTGTGTCTCTGGACCTCTATAATCAATTTCATAAACCTCCGGGTCTTCCTTTCCTGCATCGACTATCCAAAAATTAGCTCATCAACGGAACATAGCCGTAGTTTTTGTTTAGTGGGAACGAACTATTAAGAACACAATTCATCAAATCATATGAGGCATGTGAAATAAATTTAGAAAATACTTAAAATATCAAGTGGGGAAACAATCTTATTGCATCACTTGAAAACGTACTCATCATGACAATTAGTGTAAAAAAGAGGTGCATACCCATCGAAAGGTATGGTGTGGCAAGGAGGAAAAGGAAAAAGATGATAGCGATGGTAGGATTTGTAGTGGGCACGATCATCTTCATAGTTGCTTCAACTCGAGAGCGAGAACGAGAATGAGAGCATGTCAGAGAAAACGCATATGAAATTTATAAAGAGGGGAAGAGGCTAAGGGGCAAGAATTGATGAGGGAATTTTGGGTAGTGTCATGGCTGTTTTGGTAATTGAAAGAGTCACCATCTACACAGCCACAGCATTGAGTGTTGCAAGGTGTAAGGATGTGAATGTGTTGGGCCTATGTTGGCACATTTATTTATTTATTTATTTATTTATTTGTGTACTTGCTCCATACCATTTCCTATTCAATGTCACCAAAAAAATTGTCTCCAAAACTATATATTATTTTTTATGGACAACCCCATGTGTAAACTATTGAAAAGTCTTGCCCATAACTATGACATTTACATTTAGAGAGAGGTGAAAACCACCATTCAATATTCAATTTATCAATTTTATATATTTGGTGACTAGCATGTGGTTTTTACATGATTCAAGAATGTTGAAAAGTTTTGTCAATACAGATGAAATTCTAACAATACATGTTAATACAAGTTCTAACCGATAGTTAGTAGGAAAAACGTTAATAAATACCAACAAACGCGTATATTAATTGACAAAGTTACTTTAACGTGACGTGGCATGATATTCTTAATGCAACAAAATTACTTAGGTGAGTACTTAAATGCAAAATTGACCTCATATAATTATTCTATTTTGGTACATTGTATGATTTTCTAGCATTGGGCATTAGTTGTTTTCTTTCAAATAAATATCATTAAATTTTCAAAACACATTTCAATATCAATTGGGCTGGTCTTAAATATGTTAGGCCCACTAATTATTTCAATGGCTTTACACCAGCCCATAACTTTTATGATATATATTGTAATTGTGAATTGTCTCTAATCTCTATTGGAATTTTGGTGAATCAAAACCAAAATCAAATGGATCATTTGTTACACCTTTCCACTTTGTATTGGGTCCAAATCCAACATCACCAACAACTCGCCCAATAAAAATGTGGAGTTGGCAAATGAGTCAACGTTTAATTCGATCTAAGAACTTTTGCCGATAAAAAGTTGTATAACAAATATATTTTTATTTTTAACCCGACCCAATTGACCCATTTGCTTGCTCTTGTAATATGTATGGTTTTATTATTAACCCATCAATTCAGATGCATGAAACTCGCATAATATTTCGAAAAATTAGTCTTCTGTTCGTTGAGCTTGAAAATATGCAAAGAAACCAAAACTTTCTTCTTCTTCTCTCCAATTCAATTTATTTTAGTCTTATCCCATTTTAAAATATGAATATATCTTTAAAGATGAGACTATGTAATAAAATATCAAATAGACATAAATGTTTATACTTTTCTTAACTATATTCTAAATCTTTTTATTCATTAAAAAGATAATATTCCTCATACCCAAAAAAACAATAATCCAAATCCAACTTTTGATGAATTTGACCATCAAAATTCAGAAAATGGGTCATGTTTCTTTGAAGCAACAAGTGATTGCTCATTGGGCCTTTTTCATTAAATGGTTGATGTGAAAAAAATGTGTCATTATATGTGAATTTTGCAAGGTTGTGTTTGTCTTATGTGTTTGGTTTCAGTGCACCACAATGGTGGTGTGGTCCTCTCCAACAAAAGGTTCACATACCCTTCAAGCTGTTTCTTCTATTTATTACAAATTGTAACCATTTTTAAAAATACACAATGCACCATCTTCCTATTTTTGTATATTGGAACCATAGATTGATGGTAACATATATTTTTGGGTGCATTGATAGCCAAGAACACAACCTTGTCAACTTGTTTTTCTCCACCTTGTTCACATACTTATCTTTAACTTTCATTGTACAAATTTGGCATTGATTTTTTTTTGCTCGTATCTTTTGATATTTGTGCTTGTTTGATAACTCTACTCGAAGGAGATGTCGTGTTAGCAACTCGAGAATGAGATAAGATGAATGGTTTTTGGTGAATTGATAAAAATGAGCTAGTGCAAACTTGTTAAAATGAGGCAGTTTCCGCAGAGGTTTAGAGCCTTAGTTGAAAATTTTATGTTAGAAGACAGTGTCGATACAAAAATGGTTGACCTCGTCCATTGATCTGGACAACCGTATATGATTTTGTAAAACATCTTAAACATATTATCACTCAAAATTCAACATATTTTGAGTTTTGACCTACAATCATAGTTGAATTTGTTTAGATGGAAGGATGAGCGTCTCAAAAAAAGAACCACTTGACTATTACATTCAGGAAGTCCATTCGAGATAAGAACACTTGAGGGTGTCGAAGAGAAGTTCCTCGATACCTCCTACTTAAAGACACCGAACACATCAAAAAAGTTTAGGGGGTCAAGAGACTTTAACAAATAACTAGCTCATTAGAAACTATAGTTATGAAAGCAATGAAAACCATTTCTATAAATAAATAGACTCGAACATTAAAAAGATGCATTCATTTTACTATATTTGGTGTTCAAAATATCGATCCAAACTTAATATTTGAATTTAGCATCATAATCCAAATGTGTTTTGATGATGAAAAGAAGAAAAAGATAATGAGATCCATCATTAGGGTTAAGAACTTAAGATTAGATTATGTGGATATGGTTTAATTCACTTGTAAACAATTGTAAATTTCATTTTCATGTCAAAGAGGTGGCACTAACCAAAGTGCCAAAATATATAGAGAATTTGCACCAATAATTAGCACAAATTGTAATGGTGGGTCTGGTCATGAACTCATGATTGGTGATCCATAAACAGGAAATAGCTTTTGACTCTGCTCTCACAAACAAAAAATTTCAGACAAAAAATCTGAAATCAACTAAAACCTTGTTTGCTTCAAAAACACAACTTTGATGTGTACTACAAAACACAAACAACAGCTGATGAATTTGAGATCTACAGATTCAGATTTTCAGGTCTTGAATTTTTCTGAGGAACAAATGTTAGTGGTTTTTATTTAATTTTTAACCTTATTTAGTTTATGTTTATAAGGGAGCAAATGCTAAAAAGATTTTATTTATTTTAATTTGACTAATGTCTATGCACAAACATTGTACATATTTAATTTAGTAGATGAATCTTAGAAATAATATTTTTGAACATTCACCTTTAGTTAGAACCCAATTTAATAAACGTCCGACTCATTTAATTGAATGGATAAAGAAGTTTGATGCGAATGCGATATGAATTTAAGTGGGTCGATTTAGTTTACACAAACTCACTATCTTGAACTGAAATTAGTTTTGAGATTGTGTCGTGTCATGGGTCATAATTCAAATTGTGACACAATTATAACTTCTTCTTTTTTTATGCTTTGTGGTTGAAGAGAGATCAAGAAGACGAGTTATTGGTGAGCTGCTTTATGATCACACTTACGGTGTTTTGATTAAACTAGCAAAAATTAATGATGATCTAATGTAGTGTAAATCAAAAAATAATTGGAATATAACGTGCGACTCTCTACGCAATAATATTTATATTACCGTCGTTCAAAAAAATTTAAACTTGAAACTTCACATCGGACGCCTTATCAATAAAAAGATTGTACTAGTATTTAGTAATTATTCATTGACAACGATGCGACAATCGAACCAACTCAAAAATTTTGATGAGTTTACGACCATTACTTTATTTGTCAATCACAATTTGTCCAATGCAACTTTAGTTACACATATAGACCCATCCATCAAACACTTTAAAACATGTGTTATGAAATGATTGATAGAGTAATTTGAACTTGAATTTGCAAGTATTCAAAACTTTAGCCCTCACTTCCCGAATTTATAATAAAAATAACGCTTGTTTATAATCAGAAAAACTTTAAAAGTGATGCTTGTTTATACATGAAAAATTATTTGTGTAACACAAAATTTCTGAATTGCTCAGAAATTTCCAGCTGAGGTCCAAATCTTCTCTATCCAGAATGAGAATAAATGATGGTAATTATTTCCCAAAATAAATGGTCCAATACATTACCATATTATATATTTTGAGCATTAAGTACAAACAAAATAGGCATTAAAATGGTTTTATTACTAAAATAGACACACTATTAATTACATGAAGTCATCAATCTCATTCTAAAATTAACCCAAACACATCAAAAACTATATAAATAAATTGAAATAAAAAGTGGGTCACCTCCCAAATCTATTATTATTAATTTATAATTAATCTTTTTACCAACCAATAAAATAAATAAAAATTATAAAGCAGAAGGTCAGAAAATCCAAAGATGCTTAAACTAATCAAAATAAAAAATAACTCCAAGCAATCCCATAAAGCAAAAAAGGCAGAAAAAAATGTCAAAAAAACATTGAAAATATTTTCATAAAACCAAAAATAAATTAAATAAATTAAAAATATAATTTTTATGGCACAAAAAACAGTAATAAATACAAGAGCCCATGAGGAGTTGCAGAGCTGATAGATACACAACAAATTGAAATTTTCTTTCATTGTTTTATTTCATCTTTCAGTGTACGAACAATCTTTATTTATTTATTTAATTTTTTGAATATTGATAATTTGCAATAGCCATAGAGATTCTCTCGTACAGCTTCAGCTATGAAAAAAAAAGGGATAAAATTAAAAATATATATACTTGAAATTTATAATCAATTCATGAAAAAAAAAAACAGAGTAATTAATTAATTAATTATAAATTATAAAATTTGTGGTGAACGAGAGTCAGCAACATCGAACCTTCTCAGTTTCCAGAAATTCATCTCCGGATCGAGCTTCTCGGCGGCGGGTCTCGCCGGCTCCCATTTACACCTTTTGAGCAACAGAGGATGGGGGGG
>JAYMTA010003177.1:0-14831 GCA_036897625.1 Pelargonium cotyledonis | reverse complement strand
GACTTTGTTATTACATTTTAATAGTCGCGAAATAATATTTTCAGGTCGGCTAAATCCGGTGTCGCTTCGTGTATTGAAACGACAAAATTGTGGCATTATTGGTCACAGCAAAGAGTATAAATTGTAATTTTTTTAACTAAATGTAAAAGAACGTAATTTTGGAGTGGCGCCAAGAGTCCCATATAATATTCACATAATTAAAGAGGGGTCTAGTTGTCTAATTGATCAATCTTTGTGGCCGATTCTCCAATTTAATCATTCCATTGGGCTAAAAGCCCAAAAAAACCCTTGTTATCATCTGCTTAAGCAATAATTAAGAAGATTTGAAATGAGGCAGGAGTTGGAACATATTGAAATTTTTGACTTGGGGATAGCATTCTTTGGCTTCAAAAGAATAGTTTGGTTAATGTTTTGGGCAGCTATCCAAGCAAAAACTCTGGCAGTACTAAGAGTAACCATGAGAAGGATGCAACTTTATGCAAAGATGCTCTGGTAGGTGGACATATCATTGGTCTGACTAGAATGCGTGTTTTGAAAGTTTGCTCTTGCTTTAATCCGGTTGAATTTGTGGTGGCTTTGAAGATGACAGTATTGTTTTGTTAGGCTAAAGTTGCGCACAGTTTGTGCATGCTTAAATGTCTGTAAGGGTAGCTCAGAACTGAAGAATCTTAAGCATCTATTATACTGGAAATTGTGCCTCCTAATTGTCTCCGAGGAGAATATCACATACTATAGACTACAGCTACCAAGTACCGAAATTCTCTAAGCTTGGGAGGTTTCAATCCCAAATTTCTTAGTCTTCTGGCATCACTCTCAGACAAGCTGTTATTGATCCAGGAGCCTGCAGGGATGCTTTGTCTTTGGCTGACCTGCAGTATCTAGATAGAATACTCATTTCAATCGGCGAAGTACTACTGTATATTGTGGTAGACTGGAAGTGTACAGAGCCCCCGAAAATGAAAGCTTAATCATAAAGAGCTTATATTGAAAAAGAAATGAAAAACACTTGGGCACATATTCTTTAATATATATTTTAGTGATTGAAAATATGGCATGCCATTATCTTTGTCTGACATAGGCTAGTAATCCTAGTATAAAATGTTATTTGTCTTGTCTACCTTCATCAACATCGATACTTACATAGCAAGAAAAAATACTGTTAATTTTTTTAAATAAGTACTGGTACCTCTATAAGTACCTATGCAGTATAAGTATCCAGCACCGGTAGCCTACTTGGTAACGGTAGTAGGTCCTTCTCCTAGAAATACCCATGCTTCATAGGTCAGTTCAGTGTGGTGTCGTTTTAGTGTGTTGATCTGCTGTTGCTTTCTAGCATCGACACGGGTATGATCTTGCATATTGTTATGATGCTTGTTATAGCTACCGTTCTTAGCTGCAGAAATAGTATCTTGGCATGGATGACTGTTATCTCAGAGGATTAAGCCTTGAGGTGAGGGTGTGTAAAAAGAGGTGTAGAGGTTGGCTTTGTTTAGAGTTTTGACATACCAGTGGAAAGATTAAATTTTAGTTCAGGACAGAGGTTTGTTGAAGTGAATAAGTCGAGTCATGGATAGGTCCTAGTAAGCTCTGCAAATGTGCATTTAAGCAGTTGAGGTATAAGTGTGACATTTTACTGAAGATTTTGCATTATTGGTCTAATAGATGGGAGCAAGTGAAGATAGATCCACTTCAGTTTGGGGTTTTAAAAGTTCAGCACTAACTATTGTTTTGGTCATTAGGTGTGATTAGTTTGGAAATACTTCATACTGAAATGGATTATATTTGATAATCATTAGTGGTCGAAATGGATTATCAAGTGGAAGCTTACTATAGTGTCAAATTTTGTTTTCTCCATGAAATTGGTTTTAAATTTATTGGGGTTAAAGGTATATTTGGTACCCAAACTTTGGTGGAATACCGAATTTGGTACCTAAACTTTAATTTCACCGGACTTAGTACCTACATTTTTATTTTTGATCAAATGTGATACCCGCTGTCCGGTTTGATTTGGATGTCCGTTAATGTGCTGCCATGTGTGTTGAATAGTGCTGACGTGGACATTATAGGCTTATGCCGGAAAAGCTCCACGCCACCACCATTTGCTGCATGTCTAGCCTCTCCCGCCTCCTCTCTAAATACCAAAACCGCCCGCAAATTCCTCACTTTTGGTCTCTCTCTATAATTCATACCTTTAATTTTCTCTTTCAAGTCACTGGATTTCAAAGTGAAGAGGAATCAAAACCCTCTCTCACCAAAATCAAAACCCTCTCTTCAATCAATTGTAGCCGTGCTCGAACTTCAGATCTGGAGGCGTGGTTGTTCAAGCATTCCTTGTAGAGCACCACCACCGGCTACAGCGGCGGCGAATGAGGAGGGTTTTGGTGGTGGTGGTGGCTCTTTAAAGATCCAATTTTTAGAGTTCATGCCCTTTTTTTTTGTTTAACATTGAATCCATCTCTGCTTCTTTTATTTGTGAATGATTTTCAATGCTATAGCCAAGGGCCCAAGGCACTTTAAAGATCCAATTTTTAGAGTTCGTGCTCCCTCTCTCTCTTTCTCCACTGAGCTCTCCATTTCACTAAAAATAACCAAACTTCTCCACAATCAGTACATACCCATATACCATAAACCAATAGCAGTAAGCTTAAGCAATTGGGAACAAAAAAGTTAGTATTTTGATACCTGGGTGTATTTGGGTTTCTTTTCTTCTAGCTTGTGATTGAAATGGGTATGTACTGATTGTGGAGAAGTTTTTGTGAAGAAGCAGTTGAGAAATGGGTCTATACTCAGCAAATCTTCAATTTCTTATTTTCAATGAAAAATCAAAACTAACTTTCTCTCACCTCTCTCTCGTTTCTCTCGTCTCTCTTTCTCTCTTCGTTGTCTCTCTCCTCTCTCTTTCTCTCTTCCCATAACCAAAACAAACCTTTTTACCTTGTTCAAACCCAATGAGCTCCCATGGTGATTTGGACTAGAGCCGCCATAACTCGCCGGATAAACCCAAACCTCACGAAAAACTTGTCAATGACTAAAAAATTGTTTTGCCACATAATTTAATGAGTTGGTGACGTGGCATGCCACGTCATCATAATATGTCCACATAAGTTTAAAAAACTTGATATTATTTGACACGTTCTAATCTTCTTCACGTCAGTACAAACCAGTACACCTGGCAAGCCGTTAACGGAACCACTAACAGAATAGGACGGCAGGTATCACATTTGATCAAAAATAAAAATATAAGTATTAAATATGATGAAATTAAAGTTTGGATACTAGATTTGATATTTCACCAAAATTTAGATACTAAATATACCTTTAACCCTATATTATATACATACGCAACGTGGAAACTGGGGAAAGCAAATAAATAAATAAAAGTAGAAGTCCTTTTCTTGCAAAAGCGTAAAATATTGAAAAACGGAACCAAACTGAGACTTGGAAACTTGGTTCGCGGCGTCCAGTTAGCCGTTAGGCCAACAGAGAAGGAACCCGTTCCGTTCCGTTCCTTGAGTTGTGGATATGAAATATGGGTACCTACATTTATTTATTATAATAATAACACCCAAACCAATAATGATAATAATAAGCATGATCGAGCTTTGAGTGCTGTCAATGTCAAAATCTGTATGTAGCCTCGCCCTGCCTATAATATTGTGTTGTTGGTAATAAAAAGCCCAATAAAGTGGAAAAATAGAGACAAAATACAGAGGAATAAAAGTTCTTCCCAAGATATTATATGATCTTTAATGGTGGTGACGGTGGTCCATGTAACCCCACCTTATTTTTTCTCCATATGCCATCTCTCTACAAATACATATGCATAACATTACTAGCTAGGTTCTAGCACCTAGTGAATGTGTCCTCCATTTCACGCAACTAGTGACGGAGCTAGATCAACCATAATCGGAGCAAGTGACTTAAAATGTTTACTTGTTTGGAAGTTTCAGGTTCAAGGCTCGCTAACACTTAGTGAATGTGTTCTCCATTTTACGCAATTAGTGACAAAGCTAGAACAACTATCATTAAGTAAGCGGCTTAAGGCGCTTGTATATATCTTTGGAGGCCTCTTGTTCAATACTCGATTGTTACGTTTGCTTATAAATATTAAAAAATATAATGGAGTTAGCATTTTATTCGAAATGAGCACAATTGTTTTAAAAACTTCTAGTTTGATCAATAAGATATGTTTACTGAATGAAAATGAATAAAATTTAAGCTTAAGAATATGAGATACTTTAATTAAAACTATAGTATTTCACTACTATAGATCAAATGAAGTTTTGAGAGGTCGGTATAGACCACGTTTCTAGCTTCGCCGTTCCACTTTCACGAAACTATGAACTTGAGCTTGTGATGGGTTTGTGTGTATCTTTGATCACCATCCCCTCCATTTTTGCAATACCCATCAATCACCCACTTGTTCGTGGAAATGGGCTTGCAAGTTGCAATTGCTATGGCAGCTTATTTTGACGTGACATACTCGTATATTATGCACAAATATCTGTTTTTTGTTTCACAAAGAGATGGAAAAAGAATTTACTAGAATTTCAATTCAAGAACCATAAAAGTTTTGACTTTCTCCATCACTTTTAGAAGTGCCTAATTGAGAGTGCATTAAAAACTTCATCTTTGAATAGCAATAATATTCTTGAACATAATTACCTAGAAACGTGAAAGTCAATTACTAATAATTCCATTATAAATGTTTAGGGTAAAAAAAATCAAAATGAGAGTTATTAGGAGATAAAAAGAGCATTCCTTGTTACTTTAATTATTGGCATGTTTTTTCTTATCCCTATGATTAGGTAGTGACGGTCGGGGGTTCAATCTATAAACTTAAACTTATAGTACCTTTTAGCAGTAAAAAAAAAAAAAAAAAAAATTCATTAGCATATACTTCTTCCGTCTTAAAATGAGTGTCTTCCTTTTTATTTTAAAAAAAATTAAGGAGAAGTTAGTTAGTGTGTTAAGTTTACTATTATATTATCATAATTATGTGTTGAGAGATTCTAACTAACTTTTTATAAAGATATTATTGATAATTCATGCATAACTAACTTACTAGAAAAGGAAGCAAGACACTCATTTTGGGACAAAAATGAAAATGAAACAAGACACTCATTTTGGGACGGAGTGAGTATTTGATATATACTTGTTAGACGACATCATGGTTAAATAAAAATTGACTTGACTGCATGTGTTTGTTAATATATAGCATGCATGTACTATATAGCAAGAGCAAGACCTCTTTTCACGTAATTTTCACATTTAAATATCTTTTATTTTTAATTATATTCATATACAATTTAATACGGACCGTATTTATACACTATTGTACCCATATACAATTTAGTATTATTCTACTTTTTTGCTTTAAATTTATTGCGGTAGAACAATTACCGTACAAATAAAATTATTTAAATAAAATTATAAATTGTTCTACCGTAATAAATACCATTTATAATTCAATACGATATCCACAGACGTAAAATCGATAATAAAGAATCATACAAAAAAAAATATTGAACTAATACATCACACCACACTTAGTATTAGTAATAATACATGTTTAATAATCACACAATTTGTTAATCTTTCAATTATTTAATCTTCCAATAATATAACATAATTAAGTATTCAAAACATATAAATAAATAAATTTTATTTCAAACACGAAATGTAACTATAAAAAAATAATGGACTCGATAGGGAATAGTTTAGTTGAAAAATTGAACAACATATTTACATCTTGGACTTGTTCAACAAAAAATTTGTCCCAATAAGCTTTTGGACTATTAGGAAAAAATAAGCAATTGCTCCATAACATTAGAGTCCACACGGCAGACGTGTATAGAGTGCGAGCCAGTGTGAATCAATTTTTTTATTATCCACATTATTGGTCCACGTTTGCGTGGCACTTCAATCCAACACGCAGCGAGTATACAAATCCCCCTACTCGCCCTACTTGCCAACTTGTTCACTGCTTCTTCTGCCAAGTTGGCGCCTTCAAGCCGAGAATATGAAGCTGTCATAAATGGGAAGCGAGTACCATTACCAGGGCGAGTACAAATTTATCCACGTTTTGACTTTCTTAGATGTCAAACCAAGGGTGAGGAACAGACTTTTTGTATATAAAGCTGTGTCTCGAGCCTCTCTTGAGTATTCAAATCTCAAAGTCAGCTCAGGAATTAGCATTCTTATCCTCATCTTTCTCTCTTTCTCTTTGTTTTTTGAACTTGATGATGAGTGATTTCGCTAGCATGGACTGGGATTTACAGGCCGTGATCAGAGGATGGAACAAAGGCGGGGGAGACGCCAACGCCGCCACCACCACACGGAGGCGGCAGCCCCCCCCCCCCCCCCACCACCAACATGATGATGATGAACAACCACGAGGGCAATTACGACCTCATGAACTATTTCGATCCCAGTTTCGATGAGCAAGATCATGACCTCCTATTCAATACTTTTCCGGAAAGTTTCGAGTCCTCAACGGCTAATTATTACGATGAACTGGAGGGTCTGTACAAGCCTTTTTATCAGCAGACGGCGACGTCACAGTTCCCAGAATCGTCTCAGTCCCAGCTTCTGCACCAGCCAAGTGCCGTGCTGGTCAAGCAAGAAGAGACAGGTTGTGGATACAACAGCAACCACCAGCAAAATGGGTCGTCTCCAATTGTCTCCGCCATGACTAGCAGCTCCACCGCGGCTCAAGTGGTCAAATATAAAAGAAGGTTGGTATTGAAGTTGCATGTGGATATTTTACTTGTTGTGTACGTTGCTTGGTTTATAAGTATTTAATTAAGTGCGTACATGTGGCTAATTAATGTTAATTATTTTAATTTCAGCAGAAAGAACCAGCAGAAGAGAGTGGTGCAACAGGCGAGAGCGGAGGGTCTGTCGTCGTCGGACATGTGGGCGTGGCGGAAGTGCGGCCAGAAGCCGATCAAGGGGTCGCCGTACCCCCGGAGCTACTACCGGTGCAGCAGCTCCAAAGGCTGTCCGGCGAGAAAGCAAGTGGAGCAGAGCTGCGCCGATCCCGGGATGTACATCATCACCTACACGGCGGAGCACAACCACAGCCACCCCACGCGACGCAACTCCCTCTCCGGCGTGGCCCGGACCAAGTTCTCCGCGCCGCCCAAAGACTCCGACGCCACGCGCGACCACCTAGCGGTCAAAGACGAGACTTTCGCGCCCATTTCCGAGAACATTGTGAAAACGGAGGACGAAGAAGAAAATTGCGACGAGATCTTCGAGTTCATGCCTGATATCGCTTTCACAGACGAATTGTTTCCGAGTTTAGACGATTTACACGAGTGCATTATGGACTATTGAGCCGCCATGCACGCACATTTAAATTAGTTAAGCAAATTCAACAAGAGATTGATAAAAAAAAAAAAAAAAAAAAACTCATCTGACTGTATAAAGATCCAAGGATCGAATTTAGATTACACTAGAGCTCAGGGACTGACTGCAAAATATGTTGTTGTGTAACTCAATTGTATCCCCAAAAAAGAATGAAAACTAAATTATTTTTTAATTATTTGATTTTCCATTTCTATTCAATTCATATAGTAATAATTAGATTAGCTAGTGTTGTTCATGTTGATCATAGACAAGGTTATTATTAAGGTATAGTAGACAGGACATGTCACATATGTTGTGTGGTTGGGAATAAGGACATTTGTATGGTTGGGACTGAAATTTGGAGCTGGGGCATGTTTATTTGTGAATAGAGTTAGGTCCAAAATAAATTTTCATTAAATTATTTAGTGTGCTTCAACAGCTAAAAAGATGAGTTTGTAGCTAAATAATGCTATTGTTCATAATTTATATTTTTGTGTCTCAGGGAGGAGGTTTATATAACCCTATCACTCTCAAATAATTGGAAATGCTACAATTATACAACAACTTGGTTTATTAAAAGTTTTGTTTTTATTTTTATTTTTTTTGTAGGTAGGGTTGGGTTTAATCCGCCGCCCCCACCAGCTCCCTAACCGCACATGAAAACGACACTATACACAGTTTTATTTGAATAATGTATATATGATGAATTATGGATTTGACTAAGATATTAATTGATGTCCCATTTCATAATTTTTCATCTACAATTTGCCTAACTATCTGTAAGCAACGACAATTTGACACTATACTATTCGTTTGGGAGATTTGTGATTGGTTCATATGGAATGTTATCGAATTCTTTTAATTCCAATCTTCAAGTTGGTGGTTATTTTTTAAGAACAGAAATGATACACTAAGATGAGGATGGTTATAAAATAGAGCTCTCATTGATTTTGTTTATTTATATGGGCATAGTCTGAATTTCAAACCAGATTAGCATTATATATTGTATTCTTATTATATGCGTACATCAAGTTTATACGTTTGAGGGTGCATAGTTCGAGTTTATTTTATTATAAGATATTGATTAGATAAAAGTTGGACATAGATTGTGATAATTAGTCTAATTCTCTTGTAATGTCTCTTATGTCGAAGCTTGTCAGCGTCGAGAAGACGGTTTTAAAGATTCAAAACTTCAGTTTATCGCTTTTATCTTGCTTTAATGTTGTTGCTTCAGGAAATTAAACTTTTAATGTTTGGTTCAACAGTCTTTGATTGTGTTGGGCTAATTCTTTTTCTCTCTCGGATTTTTACTTTTATTTTTTCTTTCAGGTACTATAACAGAAATTCGATTTGCTGATAAAAATATAAATAAAAAGTACTACGGCCATTTCTATCTACTATTGCCCCGTAGTGAGCAGGAGCAACTGGAAATTTATTCAAGTACAAATTAAAATCACTACAAAAAAACAGGCATTGTATCATCATTGTTATAAAGAAAACTTGTATCTGAGAAGTATTGCAGCCGACATATGCGGCAAGATTGCTACAACATCAACACTATATTATAATTATCTCTCATAAAATTGAAATCAAGCTTCAAATTACACTTCAGTATAGACCCAGGGACTTTACTACTGCTAAATCCATGCACATTCAGTAATGACTAATGAACTAATCTCTTATAACTAGTAATCAACCAACTCTGTAGTTGTATTGAACTGTTGGAAATTCAAGCACACTTGTTGGGTTTCTTGTAGCAAAGCAGCCACAGAAGCAACAAAAGCAGCATTCATGTAAGTGGTAGGTTCAGAGTGAGAATAATCAGACCTCTGGTCCCTGAATTGGTCATTTGAATCAGGACCTCCAACAATTGCACCCACATGAGTGTTTGGATTGGCCGTATTCGAACTGTAGTAGCTCGAGTAGCCATCGTTGCACCCAATCTTCCCCGGGTGAGCCTTGATTGATGGAATTGAAGATCCTCTGTGATGCAATTGCTTTGGGTATTTGCTTCCAAAACCCACCATATATGACATCTTGTTGGGGTTGTTTCCTAGTATATACTCCACCTGACAACCATAGTTTTTGGGTTTAACATCAATGTTTGATTCATTTAGTACTAGATAGAGTCCTAAAATGACCAATGTACCTGTGATTTTGCAAAGTTTCTTATTTGAGAGGCTGAGAAGTGGACAGACCCACATTGGACTCCTCCAATGTGAGCTGAGTTTAAGGTTTTGGAGTAGATAAACAGCAACATGGAAGAGCTTGTTACATATTGCAGATTGTTACTATCTCTGATGTACAAGAGACCTCCTGAAGAAAATTATGACAGTAACTTAAAACCAAGTTTAAATAAGTTATGTATATATGTGTGTATGTACCAGGAGTTGTTTTGATCTGCAATGAGCTACTTCCTGGCATCAAAGCACATATAAATGACTCCGCGTCACTCTGAAATCTACTCAAATCCTTCTCTCCACCGTAAAATTCCTGAAAAGAATCACACTTAATCAAGTATGTGACAATTGAGTGTGTCTTGTTACTTGCTGGCAAGTTGAGAATACCTTGGATAGTAGTGTTTGAACTCCGGCAAATTTGTTGTCCCAGCTGAACTCCGGTGTCCTCTGGCTCCACCCTTGGTTGTTTTTGACATAGCTCAAGTATTGGCTTTGTCTAGTGGCCTTGTACAGCCAAGCCGCAGACCATAACAGCTCATCCTTAACAAGAGTCATTCATGAGACATGCACAAACCGAGAGGTTCTTGCTTAAAGTCTTCACATATGTAAAGCTATCAGTACCTTATAGCCTGAGTAAGAGCAGTAGAAAGGGCAAGAAGCTGCAAAAGATCCTCTATATTTGTCTGCAAATTGGAACAGCTGCCAAACAACAACCATTTCAACAAAAAAAAACATGCACATACATCATGAAAGTCTTCAAATTATTGTCCTTACTTGTTTTGAGTGACTCAAAAGATTAGCAGAATAGGTGGGATCAACCCCTTGGAAGACAATTGAAGCAGCAGCAAGAGCAGCAGCAGCATCAGCCGCGGCCTCAGAGCCAGGTGAGCTAGAAGTTATTTTGTAGAGTGTCCGAGGAGTGTCCATGTCTTCAGGTCTCTCCCAACACTGGTGATCAGCATTCCCATCACCCACCTTATATCAAACAGTCTAATTAGGCCTTTCATGCACTTTTGCAAGTAGTAAAAATGAGAGCACAAACTAACAGTTTATGACTCAGGTGGCAACGCAGACTGAGATTGTGAAAACACCTGCGTGTAGAGAGTATTGGGAGAGGTGTGAGCAGCCAAAATGAAGTCTGTGCCCCACCGGATTGCTGTCCGGAGATGGCCAATCTGATTGGCAGAAGATAGCTGTTTAGGGTACTCCAGAGCAGCCCAACACAACAAGCTCACAGTAAATGACATTGGCCAACCAAACTTGACATTGTCACCAGCATCATAGTAACCTCCTATCAATTTCACCTATCAAAATACACACAAAATTTACTTAAATTCATGTGTCCTACAAATTAAGGGCATAAATAACATTGTACATACATTGTCAGAATTGCCATCGGAGAGGGCAGAGTCTGCTCTCCACTTGACTCGCTGGCCGGAGGGCAGCTTCCCGGAGCGCTGGCCTTCGAAGAACAAAATGGATTTGGCAAGTGCATCTTGGTAGTCATAGGCTGGGGTTTGAGAACACTCCTCCACCTCCTCTTCCATGGAGGCTAAACCCAAGACACAGAATAAGATCAGACCCCAAACCAGCCTGTGATGACCCATTGTTGGAGAAGATATGACTATTTATTGTAATAATATGGGATCAATGGTGGTGTTATTATAAATAGAGAGCTAAAATGGCATCGGCATTGGCCATATCCATATCTAATCTGTTTAGTGCACATCACATCAAGAAATGAAATTGCCAATGCAATGCTTGTGGGGATAGATAATCGGTAATGTGGGAGAGAGCGACGATGAACATGGTGATGTGCCCTAGTGAAGTAGGAGAATGGAGATCACGACAAGTAAGCAAGAGAGTGGGAGAGAAGTCAGAAGAAGTTGAGTCACAGAAATTAGATGATAATGAGAGGGAAGATGATACGTTATAATTCGTTTGTATTAAAATGTTCGAGGAAGATTACACCATTGCATCGAAAAAATGACCAGCAACACGGACGGATGTAGAATTTTTGTTTTGTTGGATCAGGATACAATATTAAATTTTTTATTAAATTATTATGAAGAAATAGAAAAAATAAATAAATTTGTAGCATGCCTTTCTTCTATCCGTCACTGCCCAGCTTTGAAAACTAAATTTATTAGAAGAATGAGACTTTTGTCTAAAATTGCTTTTTAATCCGTCATCTATATTCATGAAAAAATTGTAGATCAACAAAGATGACCTATCCGAAAAAGGTTAGGTTGGGGAACCAAACACTATGAGGTTCGGTTAGAGGCTTGTGTCACTCTAGTAGAGCCCACATTCACTTGAGCAATCACATGTCACTTTCGAAACTCTCATTTACTCTTTCAAAAATCGTCTTTATCAAGACACAAAAGTGTCACATATAGTTCCCAGGAAGGCACACCAATCCCTGGGAAGATAGAAAACATAATTTTTTTGAATTTTAACTATAAAAGTTACTTATAGTGTTGTATGATTCAAAGGCCCTTTAATGTGCATGTGTTGGCGTATGCAACAAGGCAACACTCTACACATCTATCAGATCCTCACATGCAGGCAGCTACAACCCGAGATCGTTCTGCAATTCGAACACATCTCAAATAAAATTGATTCAAGAACAACAAAAAATTGGAACATCCAAACGTTGTTCAACACTTGAAATTGCCACAAAAGCAGAGCCAAAGAAGCAGATTACATAGAATATAGTATAACATCCTATGTCCAACAACCCATTGATGTTCTATTTATATATTTTCTGTTCAGTTTCTGAACACACGGAACAAAAAAATAAAAGGATCTCGAATCACAATGTGTACTACTGATAAGTTCACTCGTTTTTAGGACTCTCATCTCTTGATTGCAGTTTCAATAGACTGTATTTCAGGAAAAATGAAGAGAAACTAGATGGATGAATGCAGATTTAAACAAGTTTTGCGGAGAATATATCAAAATGAAGATCAAGACAGGTGGATGAGCATGTGAGGTTTCTTTACCTATGATTTGCCTCAACTGGTTGGATACAGAGATCTACTGTTATCCAATTGTGACTGAAATTGAGCAATCATCGAGAGACCAACTAGGTTCAAGAGCTTTTACATGCAGATCTTTCGCGACATTTATAATATGAAAGTGCCCAATTCATGGCCATGTCTTGTAAGAAGTACTTTCCGATTATCAATCCATTCTAACCTATACGAAAGATCCAGATTACGTATCAATAGTTTTGGACTGTTCACTTCATTCATACCCTTTGTATTCTCCTGCAAAAGAAATAACAAAAGTGAGTGTAATAATATATAGCTGGTAGAAATCTGTGTTAACTAGCTGTTCCCCTACTAAATCAAGTACATATAGGAATACATTAACATAAATACTAAGATACCCATTAGTATATATGTAACAGAACTTAGCACAGACAATAGGAAGTTCCAGATAATTAAGTAGCATCGTACTGTTTTTTTGTAGGAGGTAATGGAAATTTGGCCTCACCATTTAATCAGACTGTTAAAAGATATTCTTAGCCAATGCAAGTCCACCTCATAGGCAGAGAAGATTTATTGTTTTACTCCCCCGCCCAAAATATTTGTCCACTTTACACACAAAATTTGTGAAGCGGATAATTATTTTGGCTCGGAGGGAATATATGGTGAATTGTGTAGAGTAAATTCCAAATCAATGAATATAGATAATCACCATTGCTGCAAGGATTCCAAGGGGTTTCCAGTTTCCACTTTTGACGCTTGAAAAATATCCCTCAATTTTGAGGACCAACTAAAAGAATAGGAACCTATAGTTCTCACTCATCTTTTAATGTTTTATTTAGAAACCCCCATATCTATTACAGTGGACATATTATTCTGCTTATAATAGTATAACACTATCAATGTTATAAGTGCTACTACAAAATCACTGCTTAATTTCTACTGATTTGCTGTTTTACAAGGAAGAATTATGTAAATCAATAATGAAATAAATTATAAATATTCGCGCATAAGGACCAAGAATATAATGCCATTTGGTAGAGGACAAGTACCTGTGAATCATCCTGTTTGGCATGTCCCATTATGTTTGCCATGATACTTGACTTGGCAGTAGTAGGTGAGAATCCTTCCCATGGAGGAACAAAAATTAGCTTAGTGCAATGGACAGGAACATAGTTCCGACTGAGCTTCTCCCACCAAACAGATCCAAGTGACCACCATCTGATCATCAGTCCATGCTCAGAAAAAGCAACTAACCCCTACAATTTCAAGTAGTGTAAGAATAACATGTCTATTCATTGATTATCCATATAAATTAACATACATCAAGTCATTGACTGAACAAGTAAAATAGGTATGATAGGAAGTTTTTATTTATAGTAGAGTATAAAAGCCAATAAACTGCAACTGAATAATGAGAACAAGTCTAAAATAAGATTTACAGAACAAAAGGAAAAAGTTAAAACTTCCAAGGAATACAGAGAAAATGTTGACATCAGTAATCATCTCACAAACTTTCCTCCTTCATTGGATGAAGAAAACAATCATGGACTGTGCAAGTACAAGGAAGTGCACAAACCAAAATGTACCTTGATTAATAATTTTATCAACCACTGTGTATGCAAATGCATACCAACAATATTTCAGAACAATAAAGTGACAGAGATGCTCAAACGCTCAAAAGAAATCTGAGTTTACATAATCTATGGACAAACTGAAATTACCTCTCCATCTGGAGAGAAGCACAGCGCTGAAATCACAGTCGTCACTGCCATTTCTGAAGCTCCTACAAGCAAACTTGGAAGAACAGCAGGCCCACTAGCATCCAATACCTTTAACTTTGTCACACTACATCAAGGGAAAATTATAATGGAAAGCACAATTAAATAAGCATAAGAGTTCAAATGCAACTAAAACTATTAAAAGAATTAAAGGGAAAAACTGTTACAAGATAATCTACACGTATAAGATCCAACATGAAATTATCTTTACGTTAAGAAAGAGATAGGATGGCACCAACGACAACAAATATTTCATAACAAAAACCATCTAAAATCATTGACTTAGCTCAATTAATCCTTAAATTAAGAAGAAAAAAATCAACTCAGCGAATAGCATCTAATCACATTAAATACTCCCTCCGTCCCGAAATGAGTGTCTTGTTTCCATTTTTTGCAAAAATTAAGAATTACAAGATAATTTAGTGTGTTTTCAATATAACCCTCTCTTTCTCCATGTGCACCCATGTGCAGATTTGCCCATGTGCATAAGTGATAAGGGTAATATGGGAAGAACACTAATATAA
>JAYMTA010003176.1:0-14831 GCA_036897625.1 Pelargonium cotyledonis | reverse complement strand
ACTAGAAAAGGAAACAAGACACTCATTTTGGGACAAAAATGCAATTGAAACAAGATACTCATTTTGGGACGGATGGAGTAATAAATTATATAAAAGTGGACTCTTATGCTCTCAAGTAGCATTTCTAGGGTTTGTTTTCAGTATCAGAGGCAAACGTGTTTCTCTTAGGGCAGCTAGGGCTGTGCAGGCGCGGTCAAGGCAGTGGCAGCGAGTACCATATCGGTACCGGAGCAGGTAGAGAAGGACGCAGCAGCAGAGGCGCGAAGGTCTCCCACAGCAGACATGAACGGAAATGGCGAGTGGAATAGGACAGAGGTTGCAGATGCTCTTGTTGGCGGCGGAGGAGAGCGGTGGGTTGGAGTTGGATCCGGCGGAGCAAGGGGACGCTTCCGGGGGGAGGCGGCAGTGGCGGGCCGGTTTCTCACACAGGCCGTGATAAATTTCGATGCGATGCATCACATGATGGCATCGACATGGAAACCTACGACTAATATGCGGACTATGGAAGTGGTGGACGACGCACTCGCGTATAAGGAGCAGAGATTCGTGTTTGAGTTTTACTACGAATCAGATGTGAATCGGGTTCTGGAAGGAGGGCCCTGGCACTTTAACTATCATGCACTCCTTTGCAAGCTTCTCAAGCTAGGTGAGTCGGCAGCAATAGTATAACTTTATGATTTGGGCATGTGGGTGCAATTGCACGATCTATCGGAGGGCTTTAGGACAGAACGGATCTGTCAAACCATTGGCAATTACATTGGTCGTTTTGTCAAAATGGATCCATTTAGTTTCACTCGTAATCAGACATCATACATACGGATCCGAGTGGTGGTGGATGTGCGTCAACCCATCAAAAGGCGCTGGAGGGTCAAGGCTCCGGGAGGTATGTGGTCGTGGATCAATTTTAAATATGAAAATTTACCTCATTTTTGTTTCTACTGTGGGATTATGGGTCATGGTGACCCTTAGTGCCAGGAACTGATTCAGCACCCGGAGGTCGGAACTGAAAGGGCATATGGTATTTGGCTTAGAGCACAGCCTAAGAAAGCAGGACGCAATATTAGTGCTAGGTGGTTATTGGAGAATGATGACCCAGTTGCCCCGGCTGTCCCAATGGAGACTAACCCGGCAATCACTGAGGAGTAGGTTAGTGCACAGGAGGCAAGGGTTGGAAAAGTGGTTGCAGATGTGAAGCGCCAGAGAACGGTGGATGGAGTGGCTGAGGGAGGAAATGATGATGATCAGGCGAGCCAGGATGTTCAGGCTCGCTTAGATGCTTAGTGTTTTTAGTATGGGCGGTGAGGGTTGGCGGCCACCGTGGGGGGTCGACTGTCCCAAGCTGTTGATGGGGGCGTCGATTTTAGTGTGGAAGTTGAGGTTCAAGGAGACGTGTATGTCTCGTGCTGTTTTTTCCTTCGTGGATCTCGTGTTAGGACCCGAGATGTCTAGATGGGTTCCGCAATCTTAGTTGGGTTTTGGGGTTTTAATTATTGGTTTGTTTTTCATTTACCTTTATCATGAGGTTTGGATTATGCCTCGGTTGGATCGAACCTACGATAATAGGGCTCTCAGCTTCTATGTCCATGTCTGGTTCGGAATAGTAGAGTTGCAATCTTTAAATGTAATCGTCTATCGTTATTAATAAAATAAAGTATTTCCGTTTAAAAAAAACTAATCAAGAATTTATGTTACTCTTTGGTTATAAATGAAATATTAGAAATAAAATTATGAGAATGTCAACTAGTTTTATATGGTTGGACACAAGCCATGGGATGGAACCTTATTAATTTGCTACCCCACACCACTATATATCCTAATTCATTCTACATAGTTATTATCGAATTTTAATTTGTTTTCCTCAAATTTCTTGGTAACTTCAAATTTGAAGAACCCAAAGAATTAGAAACTCCTGATATCATATCAATCCAAAAGCTTCACTGCTCACTAAACTGTGGACTCATCGGAAGAGTTGGCTTTTATGAAACAACACATCACAAACACAACAAAATAATAGTCGTCAATTTTATTCAATTCCTCATAGATTGAAATGGTAATAGGATTTAATATCTTCTAGCTAGTGTCTGATGCAATCTTTAATTATAAGTTGTATGTACATATTTTGCAGAATTTGATTCAAGTCGATCGATGCACTGTTGCATTGAATTTAAAGCACAAGAATATTGGTGATTTAGTTGCTGAAAGTTATTTAAGAGGTAGCGATAATATAAATAGAGCAACAGATGTGGAGGTACAAAAGATGGCAAATACGTACGTACTGTGTAATATAAATTGAGCAGCTAGCTATACCAGTCAATCAATATTTGCTAATTAAACTAATTTTTTATTGATGAAAACTTGTGCATTGGTTGAACCAACCCAACCCCTTGCTGCGTCATGAAATATGTCTCTTCTTTGTTTTGAATCTCCTTCATTTATACACAAGTACCTAGTTGTGTTCCTTTAATTTCTCAACCTCATCTGTAAATACTTGATTTATTTTCCAACAACTTTAAATGGAAATTGCCAAAATTGACCTCTAAGACTTGGAGATTGATTTGATTTTGCTACCTTAGTGGGTTAGGTTTATTCCAAACATTATGCCACCCTTCCATTCTTCCACATTCCAACATTTTTTACCGAGTCTAGTTCAAACTCTAATTTATAATATCATTCGAGTTCGAACTGAACTTGAGCCGAGTACAAAAGTTTCAAGCCGATCTGAGCCCTAATAATTTCATCTCAATTACACTCCTAATTTACATGAACTTTCCACAATTAATTAATCCCAAATATGAATATTGTATATACCAAAATGTTAAATAAATTCAAACAATATCACTCATTATCAGAAGTTATGATTGATACCAATTAATAACTGGTACTAGTCAGCGATTTTGGGTGGGTTAGGCAATATATTCTGTTGATTGGCTCCACGGAAGAGAAAAGAAAGAAAATAGGGGTCAAAATGGAATTGGGACCATTGTAAATATGTGTAAAAACAAGGCCCTGTTTTGGAATCACAAATTTTAAGTCAAAAGCTTACCGAAATTATCTTTCTCAAGTTCGTTAATTTGCGTTAAATCCGATAAAATTTAAAAACCACTTTGTGTCCCAAATTTTCTCCTTCACTCCACACATATATATTGATCACCACAATCCATCTCTCTCTCTCATCTCTCTCTGTTTCCAGGAATTTTTTATTTGGAGCAAGAAACAGAGCACTTGCGGTAATCTCGAAAACCAATAATTCTTTTTGGTTTCGAAATCGTTAAAATATATGTATATTTTCCCAGTTTCGTAGCTAGCTAGGCCTGCAAGAATATTTCACCTATTTTATTACTGATTGTTTGGTTATGGTGTTTCGATTTCGAACAACATGAAAACAAACATGGAGGATGTTTCTTTACAACTTTTTGTGCAGCAGGCCGGCACAGAGACAAAGATCTCTCTTGTGCTCAAAATCTCTTCTTTATTAGTAACATATCTATATTTTTGAAACTCCGATCGATAACGAAAGATTAAATTTATCATTTTTTTTAGTGCTTGAAAAGAAGAGTACTGTTGTGCTTGTCTCTCTGTGTTTTTCATTGCTAGTCTCTGTATCAGAAACAGAGGAATGGAAGGTAAAGTTGGAGCCGGAGGAGAGATTCGGCGACTTCACATCATCTACTTCCTCAGTCGGACTGGTCGTGTGGAGCAACCACATCTCATTCGTGTCCACCATCTCAACAGAAATGGCGTCCATCTTCGCGGTATGATCTATCTGCAACCATGCTCTTACTTTTGCAGATTCCTTAACTCAGTAACTCACAGCTCTCTGTTTTTATGGTTTTCTTGGACTGTAAAGACGTGAAGAGGTGGCTGTCGGATCTGCGAGGAAAGGACATGCCCGACTCGTTCGCTTGGTCGTACAAGAGGTGAGTGAGTTCGTTTATTTGTGTTTCTTGAATTTCTGTCATTAACAACATGACAGTTTTGGTAATGTCGTCAACTTTTTTGTTTTTGCAGGAGGTACAAGAAGGGTTTTGTGTGGCAAGATTTACTGGATGATGATCTGATTACTCCGATTTCGGACAATGAGTTCGTGCTCAAAGGATCCGAGATTGCGCCGACTGGACTGGGTAATCATCTTGATCTTACGTGATTAGTAACTTCACATTTTAATTATGATTTCTAACTGGTGGTGTTCATTGGACATAGATTATTGCTTATCTAGTGATAATAAGAAAGGTTCCAGCATAAACCAGAAGCAACTGATAGACTCCGAGAAAGAAACTCAAACGTCCATGGAAGTCTCGCCGGAGACCAGCGGTTCATTTGGGTCGGAGAGATCCACAGTGACAGAAGTTTCCATGAACGATGAAGAAGAGAAGCTTGTGCACAAGCACAGCAAACAGAGCAGTGACGAAGAACAAAGCGACACGAAATCAAACAACTCTTCTTCTTCATCATCTTCTTCGTCCTCGTCCTTGTACTCAATTCTCTTGAAAAAAGACGAGAACAACGAGAATGATATTATCATGTCGTCTCCAATAGCGACGTCCACTTCGTTTCTGCCACCACCTGTGGAAAAAGGCAATAAGAGGTGCTCCAATGGCGGAAACAGAGCGTCTCTGTTCCGGAACCTACTTTCTTGCGGCGCTGTGGACACCAACGACTCGGTGCTGGTGGTGCGCAACAAGAACCACAATTCTCAAAATCATAATGGCGAGATGGTGTGTAAAGGTGACAAATTGGGAGGGTCTGCTCGGGTTTTTGGCACGCATTGGAACCAAAAGCAACACCTCCACCAAGATCAAAATTCAAGGCAAGTCCAGTAATCATCAAATTATATTACAATGCTTATAATTAAACTGATTTGTGAATATTTATTATAAAAATTGAATGGAATTTGATGATTCTAGGTGGGATTGGTTTGGATTTGAATATTGTTTGCAGGAAAAGCTATGATGGTGGAGTGAATAGCACAAAAAAGCATAACGAAACAACTAGGCAGAAGCCAGTTTCTGCTGCTGCTTACAAGCCTGTTCGTGGCCCGACCTGCTCGTAAGTCGCCTAACCCATTTATTTTCATAATAATTGGTGTAATTTTTTATTCTTATTATTATTATTTGAAATTGACTAGAATATTATTGTCAATTTAAGTGAGTAAAAGTCAACCAAACAATACAAGCTTGTGAGTTAGACAAGTGTCAATTAAGCAACTGGTTTACATTTTACAATTGTTGGGAGGTCCATTTTCAACCAACAATATTTAGCATATCATTGATCATAATTAAACTATTAAACGAGGTCAACCCTCAAAACCTGGTTTTGGTTCAACACAAATTGACAAACCTAATATAAATATTAATTATGTATATGCAGGCAATGTGGGAAATCATTTAAGCCAGAGAAACTGCACAAACACATGAAGTCATGTAGAGGAATGAGAGCAATGGCAAGAAAGGCAGGAGATGGAACTGCGGAGAAGAAGGCACCAATTAACAAATCAACACACAATGAATCAGCTTTTAGCTATATGTTGACAAATTGACCATTTATATATACTTTTTACAAGTAAATACACTTTGAAATATATATCTTCACTTTTTTATTTTCTCTGGCCTCTCATATATAAAATCGATACTGTCATGAAATGAGTATATCATTTGAAATGCAATCAAGGAAAGAACCACCATTGATGCTGTGATGGAGGTCCAAAATTTGATCCACTCTTTCCAATATTTTAGCTATTCGATCTTTGAATATTTATTGGAAGCTATATATATTTGCTAGTTATTGTCTTGCCTATTTCATATTTCCAACAAATGTTATCAGAGCCATCGAGAGACTGTTTAAGGACATGAAGTTTTTTCTCTCTTTCGTTTACGGCAAAGGGTAGAGTAAGGGAGAGAAAAGAGTGGGAGCTTCAATGGCAAGCAATGACATATAAATGCATCTTAGGATCTGTACGTGTGGGACTTTATTTTTTGGGGGAAGTGATTAGAAAACACAAATCCACCATGAACCTGAGCAACGTTACGAACATGAGACTCGTAACAAGGATATATGTCAATGCTCTGTTTTTTGATTCAACAAGCGTTCGAGGATGATATTCACTACAAGACATTTCATTTTCCACGAGACAACACGTTTCAACATTCTTTGCTGAAACTCATATTTTGACACCGAAAGTCAGTAATTGCTTATCACTACTCAAAGTCATTTTTTCAAGAAGTTGCATGAGCAACGAAGAAGCAAAATGTTGGTGTAAGCCGGGGATGAGCAGGAGCAATTAAGCCAAATTTGTAGAAAACGTTGATCAGGAAAGTGAGTTGCTTTAGTGTTATTCTTCTACTAATTAATGATATCTGGTTGATAAAATAGTGGTTGTTCCGATCATATGTATGAAGCAATGTCAGGTTCGAGTTGGAGACAATTACAAGGTAATGGAAACTTTAGGAAAAAGGACTATTAATGTTGTTAAAACCTCACATGGTATACACACAACTCCTCCATTATGTGCAATATGTTTCTAATTTGGCACATAATTTGTTGAGTGTTGGGCGATTGATGGATGCTGGTTATGTTGTTTTATTTATTTGATGATGGTTGTTGTTCTATTCATAAATAAATAAAAACCTTTTTAGAAATTCAAGAAAAATGTGGAGTTGTGATTTGCGGGTTTTGTGATTTCCTAACTACTCAATAAGTGAGTGAATTATCTTTGTTGGTACGGTAGCCAATTAGAAGTGATCTATACTTATTTTAGATATGCTTTGGGTTATTGTAAGCTTATAATTATATAGGCTTTAATGTTTTTACAAAAATCTTTTGCAATAATGTTGAAAATTGGGACAAATTCTTTTTTGTAGCAAATTGATCACATATTAGCGCGCGACGTGTTTGCAACAAAATTGTGACCAATAGTTTTGGCCGTGCTACTTAAGTGAATGAGTGTTCTTATTGGCAGAAAGTCATGACCGATGACATATAAACATACGGTTGTGCTAATTACTTGCATGGCCATGTTGTATGCTGATAACGTTCCTAAACTAAACTATATTTAGTAATGATATACTTACAAAGCTTTTCAGAATATGAGAACTAGCTCATAGCTGAGTACCCTGCTACATGTATAAAATATGGTGGTGATAAATCCACACCTTTTTATATGATGAGACAAATTTACCCCTGCTCTACATTAATTATAACTATAATTTCTCACACATTAATAAGGATAGTAATACATATAGGTGAGTAATTCAAGGAGTCTTCAATCTTTCTACAATTTTTTTTTAAACTCACATTTAGTGATTTTGATAATTTTTTATATTTTTTTGGAAAGATTTTTTTTATGTTAATAATTAAGTAAAAAAGATCACATAGTTTTTTTTTTTAAGAAATATCTTTACTTATTTGCAATTTTACAACAAAAAAAAAATTATTTGAAACCAAAATAACCCATACAATGGTTTCTACATTTTCAACTAAGTATAAAAATTAGGACTAACAATTCGTGCTTGCGTGATCGTGTCGTGTTGATATTATTTGCGTGTTGCATGACCCAACATGAACACGATTAGAAATCGTGTTGCATAGCCGAACACGAACACAACACGATTATGAACACAACACGTTTAACTAACAAGATAACTAAATGAACCATGTTGACACCACACGAGTAACACATTTAAGTGAATGGGTCGGAGCTGACACATTTAGTGCGACACAACACAACACAACCCAACACGATTAAATTCACAAATAGAAACAATGGAAAAAAAAAGGTTGGATTGCAAATGGTGATATGATATTATGATCCGACGTAGTGTTATATTTTAAGTAAATTTACTATTGAATCATTAATCGTGTCATGTCATGCGTGTCAATCGTGTCGTGTCGTGCATGCATGTTTTATGGGCTCAACCCGAACACGACACAATTGATAATTTTTTGAACCCAAAATTTCGTGTTGTGTTCATGTCATGTCGCGTGTTATGACTTGAATTGTCAACTCTAATAAAAATTGGTCAATCATAAAATCAAATAAATTCAAAAACAAAATCAAATCAATCATATATAACTAATAACACAATATAAATTATAAAATTTCTATCTTAAAAGCTCAAAATACTACACTAAATCAATATCTTTTTTTATGCACACTAAATCAATTTCTAAACATGGGAGAAAATGATTAACCGTACCATCTATAGAAAATGAAAATAAAAATAAAATAAAAAATGACCATCTAAAATAAACAAGAGAATTAGAGAAGAGAAATTACATTATTTATTAATGGCTTATAGATTTATATATACATTTATTTATTTATTTATTTATGGATTCTGTCATTATGACCAGTGAGAAAGAATATTGTTGAAATTAATGATTTAATGATTTGTAATATAGGGACAATTTGGTCTTAAAAAGAAAAAAGTGTGAATTTAGACTTTATTGGTTTGGAAATATCAGCTCTCCTAAACAATTTCCATATTCAATATTGGCTTCTCACTACACTTTTTTAGCAATATTATTGACCTAAATACTGTATGGTGACTAAATTTTTACGAATAAAAATATTGGATTGTTAGCCATTATAATAATAAATACTAAAAACTGATTGATAACAAATTTGTATATCATATATTACTTGTAACATAAACACATCTCTTTTTATATATAAGAATCCAAATATATGCAAGAAGTTAACTTTTCTTCTTCTTTTTTTAGCGAAAATAAAAAAATTTATTTCATGGGGATTAACAACGATACACTTTAAGAGAACAAAACAAACCAATCTAAACAGAAACAGAAAAAAATCCAACAAAACGACCTGCTACAATCCAAACTAAAAAACCAAAAATGGTAGAGTAACGATGCTAAAGCAACCATAATGAAAACCGTCACAGAACACTAGATCCTAACCGGATCAACAAATCCTAACCGGCTCATAACGAGTAAAACCTCTTTGAAGTTGGGTGTTACTCAGTCTACCAAGCCGAGGGCACTAGGCAAGCCTTCCCCCCAACATGTCCAACCAAAGCCGAACTAAGCCGAATTTTCTCCTGAAACTGAATCAGACCGATGAAACCAAGACGACCCTGCAACCTAATTCTACCACAGAGACCGCCCACCTTTCCTTCACTCTTTGCAGACCAGAGCTAAAAATTTAAACATCAGTAAATTAAATGTCGGGAAAACATTTCAACGTGACGCTCCTCTATAGTACGTAAGAGGTAAGTAAAGAAACCAAACAAGAGCGGTGTGACCAACTTCTCGTTGGTTTATATTTGCAGCAAAAATAATCACATGACACATGTTATGAGACATGTGTGTCCATGCCTATATTGTTGCTACACAAAATACAATATTATCATTAATATATATGTAAAGACAGGCAGATCCCTCTTCACGAGTCCTTTTGATTCTTCCATTAATAATTTCAGGGACACAGAAACCATAGCTCTATCTAATAATTGTCAAAACACACTTTCTCTCTTACAATCCAAAACCAACCCATATATCCTCTCAAATATATACAATATATATACTTATAGTAGCCAATATATAGAGATATGGGTAGCAAGAAACAAAGCAACACTCCAAGGTGGCAAGAGAATATGAAGGAGAAGGAGATTGTAGAGAAAGATGTGATTGTTTGTGCATATTATGACAAGGAAGAAGAGTGGAAGCAAGAGAGGAAGAGGCTGAGGGAGGAGGTGAAGAGGCTGAGGAAGGTGGTGGAGGAGAAGGAGGAGAGGATCAGAGTTCTTGAAGATGGCCAAAGTGGGATGATCAGTTTGGTGGGAGAGAAGAAGAAGAAGAAGGAGGAGGAGTGGGAGGTCATGAGGTTGTTCATGGAAGAAGAGAGAGATTGGAGAGATGAGGCTGTGGTCAAGTGGAAGAAACTGTTTCTTGCCATCAAGAAAGAGCTTGATGATCTTATTCAAGGTATCAATATCTCTACACTTCTTTATACAAAACAATATATTTGAGTATGAAACATTGGTGAGAATCCAATTTTCCGAAAACCCAAGGGTTCCTCCGTAAGGCTCGTCCACAGAGGATGAGTCAGGGCCTAAGATCAGGCCGAAAGGTGTAGTCGATGGACAACATGTTAATATTCATGCGCTACTCCTTGTTGGTTCCAAGGGGCTGCGGAGGTTATGTTAGCCGAAAGATGGTTATCAGTTCAAGGACGCAAAGTGTCTCTGAGGTAAGAAGGGGTGGAGAAAAGGCCTATGGGTATTGGTGGAGCTGAGGGTAGACATTTGCCCATGCCATGCATCTCCAGTAAATTCTTGACTTTTTCAATGAGCATTATAATTGATCAACTATAATGTAACGGGTTATGCATTTCATTTTATGATTGAATTTTACTGTTGTTTGTTGTCTTCACGTAGAAAATATGGGGGTCTTGTCAAGTTTGTGAATTATTTTCTCGATGCAAACAGTAGCCTAGTTTAGAATGTTGTGAATTAGTCAACTAAGGAATAGGGAATGAGGTCACCTTACACAAGCCATGCATTTTCTATCTTGATTTTACATGTTATTTTCAAAACTTTGAAAATTGTGCCATTAATGTGTAGTTGGTTGGTTGGTTGTTGTGTACACTACAGGAGGGGTTTATTGGGGGACAGAATCGGAAGATATGATGAAAGAGCTGAAGAGGAAGCTGGAAGGGAGAGAAGAAACCATAAAGGCACTGAAAATGAAACTGGCTTCTGTGGAGTATGAAGGGTACAAGAGCAAGAGAGAAGTGGACATTCTCAGACAGAGCCTAAGAATCATCAGCAACAAGCCAACAACACCCAACAATATCGTAAACTCGAAATGACGGTTACCAACTGTTATCGGAGTAATTGGCTTAAGGTATTTGATCCTCCAGAGATTTCAAGTTCGAGTCTCGAATGAAATGACAGTTGGGCAAGAAAGAAAGCATTATGGTATAGTAGTGCTTTTGATTTTTAGGATACATAGCAGACAACTTATCTGCAATAGGTGATACATTGTATGTTCTACTTTGGTTTGAGAGATTATGTAATAAATACTCTGAATTGTATTTTATTGTACTTGGGGGTTATCTCGATTCAAAGATGTTTAAACGTTTATGTTTATTATGATTGTTACTCATGCGAATCTCGGAGTTTCTATCATTCTAACATGCACATGTGAAACAAAACTTCTCCTGATTGAAACTCTTTCGAAGTCTAAGTTAAATCTCTTCTCTTACGATAAATTCCTCGAGATTTTAGTTATTACATTTTCACGTGTGTTTATTAGTCTTTGTATGGCATAGAGTTTCCCTCTTTTTTTTAAGTCCTACGTGACACATCTCTCTAGTTTGTGTGTGGACAACTTTCTGATGGACTTGCTACGAGGAAATGATCCATTGGTTGACATTTTTTAGTATGCGCGGCTAAAGTTGAGATTTCTCTTCCCGACACTTGCCCCTACTCTTATTAGACATTGTTGCTTAAGCCCACGTGGCCAACAAGGACAAAATTTTCTATATGCGTCAAAAAAATAAAAAGTGTCATTGCCAATCTTTTCGAACCTTCTTTTCGACGATATGAGGTAAGATTTATTGGGTAGATAAAAATAAAAGTGGTCAGCCAATCTTGTAGGGACAAGATTTTCAATTCAGACCTCACATTCCCAAAACACTCTTATTACCACAAAGCTAATGAACACCAGGAGTTTTGCAACTACATATTTTCATCATCATCATTAGACTGAATATATGTTCTATACATATACCCATTTCCCTGAAACTATAAAATGAAAAAGCTTTTAGGGTACCAACCAACATATCCCAGATACCCCAGCTAAAAGTACATGATCGGGCATTTCCCATAGCCACTGCAAAATAAAATGAGCTACAGAAGTCGACACGAATCCAGGCACCGCTGTTGCCATGATGAAACCGTGTTATAACTACACCCGTTATTGCCATGATACAACCCTATAAATGAAACCGACTTATCCCTATATATAATATACTACAGATATAGATGCATGAGAATCTTCAATAACTAGTGCCTAGTGCGTAAGCGCAACAGCGGCTTCCTGCACAAAAGGCCGTGAAACATGGACAAAATGCTCAGCTTCCCGCTCAAGCTGCTCCCGACATTGGTGTGCGTCTTTTCCTTCCTTCATTCTCTTCACCAAGGACACAAAGCGCCTCCAGTTATCGGGATGGAACAAGTCTGGATTCATCCTCAGGTATGTGAACGCGCACATCTCTCTGCCATCTCCTGAATCACCGTCAAAGCTCGCAGATGCTGCTCGCAAGATCTGCTCGTGTGCATACTCATCGTATCTTGGCAGTGCATTTTCACCTGCAAGTGGGACATCCGCTTCGCGAGTAGCCAAACCCACTTGCTTGACAAGCTTCTCAGGCGCACAAAGGGCTTCCTGTGGCTGCTCGTGATCACGCATCTCTATGCAAGTGAAGTTGAATATGGCTCCATGGCGTGCCAACATACGGGCAATAGGTAGATACCCATCCCGGAACCTTGTGTTGAAATACCCTGCTGTAAGCTCAGGGGCATGAGATCGTGTCCCATAATGCCAGTGAATACCCGCAACCTTCACAGAGATCTTAACACCAAAGTTTTTAAAGGTTGATGTGGCTGCTGATAATATCCTCTCACCATGCTCCAAGAGCATTTGAGAATACCATGTTAAGAAAAATTCACCATAAGGACAATTCCATCCACCTCCATCTTTCCGGAAAAATTGTGTATCCTCAGGCCAGTTGTTGTACTGGCCGGCATCTCTAGGCCCTGTGCTGCCCCATTCAGGTTTACCAGCAGCTTCTGCTGCAGCTTGTAAGCTACTGAGCATATACTGCAATAATGTACACATAACATGTAAGAACAAAGGAACTCACAAGTTAAAACCACTAATAAAAGAACTAAAAGAATGACAAGAAAAAGAAAGATAATTCTTACCTTATCATAGCACTGGAATGCCCCAATTCCAGGAAACCTCCATGTCCCATTTTGTTCTGGGTATGAAGGATAACGAAGTTCACCTGCTGGACCCATTCCAACTTGGATTTCCTGAATGCACAAATTATCCACAGTTTAGCAAACAACCATTTTCCTCAGCACGCGACTCTATAATCTATTCGCATATCAGATAACAAGGCATATTCCCATCATTGCAGCTCAAACAACCCATTTTATATAATAATGGATCGATTTATCTGGGCACCCCAAAAAAGAAAAAAAGTACAAGCTACCTCATTCATGAGGTCCTAATGAAGTCTCAGGTGTGCCCAACTATCCAAGTCTTTCAATTTAAGACTACAAAAGCCAAGTCTTAAACCCAACACAAACAAAAGTTTTAAGTAAAGGGTATGAAAACTTACCACAATGGTGTGGCCAAGAAGGTGTTGAAAATTGTCTCTGAAGGCACGCATGAAGTCAGCATAACATTGGACTGGTGATCGACCCTGGAGAACAGGAAGGGTGTCACAACCAAGGGATAGATATTCAAAATTCCTTCTACCCCATTGATCTGTGTAGGCAAGGTCTGGATCCTTGTTCATCTCATCCACCACCCACTTGGGCAAAGGAATACTGCAGATAAAAAACTATTATTAAGAAAAACTCCATAGTATACAAACTTGACAAACAATAAAACATGGTCTCAACCAAGATCTTCACTGTACTGTTATTCATGTCATGCCTTTACTAACCCCAGCAATCATTCTGACAAAACATCTATCTTAGCAACCATCATCACAACATCCTACCAGAACTAGATAGCAAGATCATTGATACACCACACACACACACACACACACGCACACTTACATATATAGACAATCATTTTATCATTTTGAGATTTTTTCCTTGGCCAAAATTTATAATTTATAATGTGTTAGTTATGATTAGGGGCTCTAAGGAATTCTAACTAAATTATTTTTAAGGATGTTATTTATGTAGAGCTATTATTTTGGGACAAGTAATATAAAATGTAAAACTCAACCAATTTAAAACATGAAATTTTAAGCTTTTCCGGAAAAAAATGTTAATGTCCTTGTGACACCTTGTTTTCCATATGATCTAAAAGAGCATACTCCACCATCGTCCATTTTCATGTGCAAAAAGCCAATTCGCTTTTTGCTAGATCTCAAGGCTCACCCACGTGACCTGACCTCTTCCCAAGGCCCAAATTCCCAGATCAACAACTCGAAATACTCCAATAGAAATGTCTTCATTCGAAAACTGAAAATGAAATTGCAGAGAAAGGTAAGGAGGAGAAAGAAGAGTATACGCACTTGCAAGAATCGCCGACGTTACCGCCGCACTGGTGAAACGACATCACGGCCTGAACCTTGAGACCGTGTTTCTTCGCCATCTCAAGCAGCTCGGCGTAGCCTCCCCAATTGTACGCTCCCGGCGCGTCCCTCTCCACCAGCCCCCACCACACGTCCATCATGATCCCCTCCACCCCGGCGCTCTTCAGCGCCTGCAGACTCGCGTTCATCGCCTTCCTCCGGTTCACCGTGTTCCCCATGGTCACGCTGTCCAGCGGCATCATCACGAACACCGGCACCCCCTGCCCCTTCTCGTGCCCCGCCGTCGAAACCTGCACGTGCTCCCTCCCCTGACCCTCCATCTCCACCGCCGGCTCCCCCAACTCCATCTCCGTCGCGAACGCCCTGCACGCCACCGACAGATCCGCCCGGATCCCGTTCAGGATCGGCGATCGGCGAGGGCTCAGCGGCGGCGTCACCGCGTCTATCCCCTCCGGCTTCTGGACCGCACACCGGATCCCCGGCATCGGCGATTTCCGAACGGAGGCCGCGCTCACCGCGGCCGACGGAT
>JAYMTA010003175.1:0-14834 GCA_036897625.1 Pelargonium cotyledonis | reverse complement strand
ACAAAATATCTGGATTCAGACGGCCCCTACGCGCCCACAAATTCATTGGGGCGGGTATGAGTATTAATTTGTGACGTGTTACACAAAAAAAAATGGATTCGGACCCCACAAATTCATTGGGACGGGTATGAGTGTTAATAAATGACGTGTTACCAGATGGGCGCTCCGCACCTACAAATTTATTGGAGCGGGTAAGGGTGTTAATTTGTGACGTGTCACGCTCTAATAGGCTCAATATTATGATGATTAAGATAAATAAAAAAATTAGATATTATTAATTTTATTAGATAATTATCATTTTAAAAACAATTATTTATTGATAAATCATTCATATAATTTTAAATTGTTATTTGATGAGGTGTTATGATATAGTGTACTGATGGTGTAAAACTGTAGTACGTCGACCGTGCGTCAAATGTAGTATAAACTTCTTGAGTTTCTTATGGAAAAAAAAAAACAAAATTAGTTTATAGAATAAAAACATTTTATAGTCCTCCACTATTAAAAGGAAAAATAATAAGATTTTAAAACATTGTGACATCTGTGATTATACTTTAAATAAATCTATTTATATGAATTCCATCAAAGTGTAGTCCAATATTTATACGTCTCTTTTATTTTTATTTTAAAAAAATTAGTCAACGGTCAATAGTCAATGGATAACGTGAAACCATGGTGAGAATTGAGAAACATGTGTGAAAGACCTACTACTTTCTTTTTTTTATTATTGCCCAGATTTCGGAAACCGAAGATATTGCTTTTCGGTCATTAACTAACAATCACATTCATCATTCACATATATGTAAATAAGAGACTTATCCCCGGTGCAAAACTATATCTATTGCAAATGTGTTCAAGTGCTCAAGTGCCTAACCCTAATTACAGTTGCTGGATTTTTAGAAAGATACATGACACGTGTTAATACGAGAAATTTAATATTTTTACGAAACCCTTAGAACATGGCCTCCGGAGAAACCTTGATGAGGCGCTATATATGATAGTTCAACGTCCCTTTTGCAATTTTAAAGCGTTTGGTTCCCTTGATGTCTCAGGTTTGAGGCTCCTTCAAGTGTTGGTATTGCCGATAAACTTTTTGAGAATGGATGGAAAGAATAAAGAAAGATAAAGCATTGTTTGCTAGAATAAAGAGAAAGCCAAGTATATGCAATATGTCTCTGAGGTTCAAAACTCTGGCATATTGCACTGTAACTAAATCTTACAATGAAAACCTTAAATTGACTTTGCTTGAGGTGAAGAGGAAAAGAAAGCATTGAAACTCAAGCTGATCAAATTAAACATAAAAATACCGTGGTTCAAAATCAAAACAAAAGCCTCATAAGCGCGTCTTATTTATACAAAACCCATTACATTTAATCAATGCCTATTGCATCCTCTTGACTCATATTTTAATTTTTTTTACAGTTGAACTCAGCATGAAACAACGCATCGCAGAATAGGCTAAGAAAAATATATATATGAGAAGATACGAAATAATTAAGCTGTAGTTTATAAACACAATTACCTGCAACAAGTTCTTACTCCAACTTGCTTCTGACTGGCAAGATGTTGCAGCTTTATGCTAAAGAATAATAACCCATGGCTGCCTTGTTCCAGGATTTACCACTGTCGTTGTTGATTCATGGTTTGAACATAATAGCTCAATCAAATGATTCAGGGTTCATCTTCTGCAAGCTGCACATTGTATCCATGCTTTATATCTGTACCAAATTTAAAAACATGGTTTAGGAAGTGACAGAAAAAATATACTCAGTAAAACAAGCCGTAGTTATGAACAGGACTATTCAGACACCAAACCAAAAAACACAACAAAATAAACTGTGATAAACCAGTTTGACAAGCATCATTCAACTTATGCATCTGTTGATTTGGTATTACTACAAGATTAAGAGAAAATAAGTAGCAGACACCATGCAGCAACAGAATGAGACTAGTGTAGTACTGTGAGAGGATAAGATTGAAACGTGAATATTGTAATGTACCCAAATTTCAACTTACAAAGAAGAATCTTAACCCCGCTGCGCGCCTAGAAACTTAGTCTATGTAATGTGAGAGTTACCTCATAGAATTGATTAATCTGAATGGCTAAGATGAACAGAGCCAAAAAACCAAATATAATTACATTGATAAAGGATCATTTGCTCGTGTGATGAATACTAATCGTATTAACCACTTTTTGTTCAAGGAACTGTAGCTCGAGAACTGTGCATCCCTCGAGACCTCAAAATCTTAGGGATACTAGATTGGAAAGAGAAAAAAACTATCATGGTTTACTAACTAGTTATCCAAAAAAAATTGTTATCATGTGCCCTGAACAGAGATGCATGACAAAATGGTATATATGGATAAAATATGTTTTTCGATTAACTATCCATCTCACTCCAGATCCAATTACTTCTAGTTCGTTATAAAGATTTGCTAGAGTATGTATGGTACCTTTCAGTGATGGCCTATCATATTTATCCTTCCTGTCATCCTCATTCTTCCATTCACTATCATCATCATCACCACCCATTTCCTCCCTTCCATCATTACCTATATCACTTTCACTTGCTGTCTCCCATTCCGAGTCATCGGTCTCTCGACCATAGATGTCACCAGCATCACCCTCACAATGGATACCCCCATGCTTAATAGCTGCCTCTCTAAACAACCAAGCTGCACGCATCTGTTTCTTGACCAATCGCTCCGCATAGTCAGGAACCTTATTTTGCCTGAGGGAGAGATCGGGATCATTTGATTGAGAGCACTCATTTATGAACAGAATAGCATCCAATAAGCTCTCTTTAGCTAAGCCAAGCATGTCATAAGCCTGAGCTCTTCTCCATAAGCTTTTGGCATGGCGGTTAAGAGGGTTATGGAGACAAAGTGCACGCGTAGCATCACTTATAGCAGCCAAGGGTTGTTGTAACAGAAGGTGACACTGAGCTCGATTACTGTACAGAACAACTCTTTCTTTTTTGGATCTCATTGGACACAGTGCCAGCGCTTCAGAGTACTTCGTTGCCGCTCCAGATATATTTCCTGATGAGAACAAAGAATTTCCTTCAAGCTTGACCACTAAAGATGCTGCCTGTTTAATATGCAGATCCTCCTTTGGCATGTTCTTTTCCCATTTCATTCTCTGTCTGGATTTCAATAGTTCCTCAATCTGTTCTTTCGTATGGTTACTGAGAGAGTTCCGCCCAGTTCCTTGTGATTGCAAGCATTCTTGAAGAACATTAACTATGGAATCCCCAAGCTTCTTATGATCACCCAGATTTGTAATCTCCGCGAGGTCCACAAGTAGAGGTACTGCCTTTTCAATTACCTACATAGCAGATAGAAAACAATTAAGTAGAGGATTACAGATATGACATAAAGTAGCAGTGGTTCATAAAATAGGAATTTTGTTAAACAATCTTGTTCATTTCAGATTGCTTCCTATATATAGAATATGTGATAATATTTACTCCTTATGTCCTAAAATGAGTGTCATATTTTATTTTTGGTAAATTGGCTAGACACGAGTTACCAATAATGTCCCTAACATTTGTTAGTTAGAATCCCTTGAGTTTGATACAAAAAGTCATATAGGGGCGCATGAAGGAAATTTGAGCATTAGTCAAACTATTTTTTATTTTTACAAAAAACAAATAAAATACAAAGAGTGGACATTCATTTTGGGACAAAAGGAGTATTTATTTATCTTTTCGTATAAAAGAATTACATTTAACACAAAGGGCACGTGCAAGCAAAATAAAATAAAAAGGAGAAAATAGATATATGTAACAAATAAGATTCTGCGCATCCCAAAATTTTTAGGAAGTAGGAGAGATGATGTTAGCATTTAGATGACGAAGATTCAATATGTTGAAGTAAAAAGGGGGGCACAATTTACTGAGCATGTTTCATTCTTCATTATAAAAATATACTGACTGAGAAGAAGTTATTCAGCTACAAATTTGTGCATGCATCATCGTATGCAGTGCAAAAAAATGTGTAAGGCTACACCTTCCAGACATAGAACTCTTTGGTTTAGTTAAAATAAATCACGATCATGAAGATTTTTCCCTTAAAGAACTGTTCTCAAATGGCAATGTAATGGAAGAGCACTGATGTGAAGATCCTAGAAATGGAAGGTTTTGCAACTTTAAATGTTTCAGGTAAGAAGTGTATCCCTAAGGGCGAGGAAAATGCATGAGTAGACCCTTATAGCCACAGGAGCAAGCCTACGGTTAGATAAGCTACAGGAAAGGTAGTGTTATGCTTCTCCTGTCTCAATGCACCCTCGTCATTGCATGACAACCACTAGATAAGCCCTTGGGATTGTTATTTGAGGTACTTTCTTCCTTGAACCTCACACTTCAACAATCCAAACAAATGAATCTACATCTACATCACATGTATAACATGATAGAGCTCAAAACCCACAGTTGTGGAAGAGCTGGTGTTCAAAAAGGTAACCGAAGTTTTCTATGCGACTTTGTAATACAACAGCTTCAATTCATAGTTGATACAGACGCAGCTAGTATGAAGTATGAACTACACATGAGCAGGGCAAAATCCTAATGTGCCCAAGAAAAATCATAGAAAAACATTTGTATACCTAAGATATACCTACGCACTTGGGTGATCAATTCATATATTCCATCCAGTTAGTCTATACTCTACAGAGTGGCATAACTGTTCATTTGTCCAAAATATTATACAGCAGAAATTAGTAGTCTAGCTAATTCCTTACTACAATTTAGGATGAGTGTCCCGCGAGAGAAAATTTTTAACGGACTACCTAAGAAATATACAGTCTGATATATCTTTATTAGCACATATTAAACTTACAAACTATATCGATAGCATTGCAGACAGTGCAACTTGCGAAAAACAATAAAGCAATTTACAGGCCACAGGACATTTTCTTCTATATAGGTATAACCATACCCAAGAACTAGAGCAGCTTAGGTAGTAAGGCCTCTAATGCTGCAATTGGAAAACCTGGATTTGGCCGGATTTGAAATCATTTAGGATTTCAATGAACTCTTTGGTTTGAAAAGATAAAATAATATAAAAAATAAAAAGAGTCAATGATTTGAAACCACACGTGACTTTCATTCTGATAGATTTAGGTAAATGTCTTGAAGGTTTCCACATAAAAACAGTCCAATTTGATAAGAAATGGAGTTTAGGTTGCAAAATGGATTTTTTCGATAGTACCCTTCAATCTATTCCATCATTGATCCTATTTTTACCTTCTTTCACCTATTTCCATCTCTTACATAACTTCTACGCATTTTATGATTCTCATTAATAGAAGAATTAATTTAGAAAATGTTTTACTTCTATAATAAATAATACTAAAGACCAATAATAAAATTCCTTGCATATAGAAAATTATATTGAAAGGATATTCAAGTGTTCCAATTAAATTTTCTTTTTGTTTGAAATTTTTTTACTTCAATTTCTTTTCTTTTCTATCACATGCTTTCAAATCACACTTTCCACTGAATATGGTTCTAAATGGAAGTGAACTTGGTATCTTCTCATTTTCAAATTTGATCTACTTTTCTCTCTACTGAATTTTACGTGAATCATGCAGGGCTTGCAATTCAACATGATATTCCCTCCAATCCAATAAGCTATCGCTGTCAAACCTCCCAACAAGGGAGTAGCAAAAATATTGCACATGCCTCATCTATTTAAGACTTTAGTGCTAATTACTGATGTGCGAAGTGGAAATATGAAGAAGAGGTATGAATAGAGAAAATTATATAAAACAGAAAGAGTAATGTTATAGGAATGCATTTGGGGGTTAGCTGAAATGGAAGGAATAAGTATCTTGAGAAGTGTAGGGGAGAATATGAGCATATGTGTGCTGTATAAAAAGAATTTAGCAGGAGATAAGTGTTCAAATATAAATCTACAATCTGTGATAGAGGCAACCAAGGTCAAATAATCTGTAAATAGGTCCTCTTATATAGGAATGTAAGCAACAACTTTCAGAAGGCGTTCCATGTATAAAAATTGAAGACAAAAAGAAAGAAAAAAATGTACCTTGTGACATGTACTAGGGTCTTGGAGCAACCACAAAAGACAATCAATCGCCATATACTGCCAATCATCTGATGAATGGGCAATATTACACAATGCTTCAATAACACCAGGACAGCTTGCAACAGGTCCCCTGCCAAGTTTATGATGACAAATTGTTCTTAGTAAGCCAATACCAGCTGGAGAGTTTTCATTCACAAGTCCACCCCACATGCCGGGTAGTTTTATTAAGAACTCTGGCTTGCATATAGTGGGAAGAAACTCAGGTTTGAAAGCAAAACAATTTATGAGTTGAAGGGACCAGCACTGCAGCTGACTAGCCCATTCCTCTGCCTTCCTAGACTCCATTTCAACACCACCCATGCCACGTGTGAGCAGATCACAGTGATAACTTAATCTTCTGTCGATATATTGATAAAAATGTGAGTAAACTATTTCTAGGGAGCTCATTGCTAGTTGAATGGAGAGCTCCAGGATTTCACCATGACTTGCTACTGCAGGAAAAGTGCTAGCATATGTAGCCAAGTGCCCTAGAGCTCGCACTGCCACTCTCTGTTCAACCCAAGTCAACCTCCCTCTTAAAAGTTCAACCAAGGGAGGAATTACACCAGCATGCACAGCACTTTCCGCAAATTCTTCCATGTTCATAGTGTAGGACCCAATGATATGTGCTGCATAATAAGGAATGTATATATTTTGGTCATGCGAAAGCCAGCGACGGTTCTTAAGACCCTTCCATATAAGTGCTGACATGCATTCAAATATCCCCAACTCGATGAACTCAGGGTCATTTGGATGAGCCATCGCAGTGTTCCAGAGGCCACTAATGGGAAGAACCTGGCCATCATCATCCTGTGAAGGAAGCTCCCTAAAGAACTTCAGTATGCTTGCTCTGCGCTTACTTGGATTCCCTTCCTTCATGACGCAAAAGAAGCATCCTGGGTATGGACAGTCAGTGGATGCTTTATCCATGTTCAAATAAATTATCAATTCGGAATCAGTGGTGTGTAGTCAATTCTAGATCGTCTTGAACACTGCATCACAATTATATTGGAGTCAGCAATGACCAAAATATACAGGACCAAAGAGATCATAAAATAAAATAAAAAACTATTAGACTGAAACAATGTTAAGTACAGATTGAAATAAAAGCCATCGATTCTGAAGATCATTCCATACAAGATTTCACTTATTAAACCATGCACATAATTCAGCCCTTGCAAACCCCCTACCCCAATTTTCACAGATGAACCAACTTGAGTGCAGCAGCCAGCAAGCATATCATGTACAGGTTTATATGTAACTCTTTAGGGTAAATAAACAATAAAAGAATTCAAATTTGAATAGAAAAACTTCAAATTAAAATAAGTCATACCTAGCGTACAGGGAATCAATGGGTTATCCAACTAAAACAGAGGTTTGGATCAAACCCCAACTATACAATTTAGATTTTTGTCAGGTAATTATAAGAAAATTGCAATGCAGACTACAAATTAAGTCATTATTGCAATCCATGAGATGCAAATCATTTGCAAATAATCCATTAAAGAGTAATTGCATAGAATTCTATATAATAACATACATACATCTATCCCTTTAAGTCCAGAAATCCATACTACATTATAGGGCAAGGAAAGTGATGAATCCACTCTCCCTTGCATAAAATCACATTCATATTAAACGGAGAAAAATCTTACGGATCAAGAGGAGAACCACTAGGAATTTGGAAAAGAATTCACCGATTCCAGAGCAACAGTAGAAAAAATATGAGAAACAGCATCTAGACGAAAGAGAAGCATCGTATCTGAAATCTGAAAAGCATGGAAATCTCGATTCCAGAACATTTCATTCCCAAAAAAGAGAAGTACAGTGCGTCACATTTGCAGCTAACACAACCCTATCCGAATTGGAGCTCAGTTTGCATAAAGATTGCAACTTTTCCACACACAAATGCAAACAAATCACAACATTTCCTTTCTCAACGTCTATTACCAAAGGGTTTCGGGAAAAAAATATCAAAATCAATTAATTACCTTTTTTACTCTGATCTTGATGTCTCTTCTCTCTCAGTGGATCCGCTCGTGCACAAGGGAAAGAGAGAGCTGTGTCGATTCAAGGGAAGAGAGAGAGGAGCGTATGGAGATTCGCGGAGCTCTGGAGAAGGGTTTTTGAGGCGAGGTCTCTACTCTCGAGTGTAGAGAGAAGAAGAGCGGAACTGTGAAGAGTGAACTGGGAGTGGAAATGGAACTTTTATGTATTGTCGTTGTCTCACAACTATAGATCATACGACGTCGTTTCAATTCAATTTCCAAGTGAATTTCAAATATCTAAGAAAAAAACACTTCTTACACCATACGGGAAAAACCAAATCAATTATTGAATTTTATTACAGTGGTTGGTATAAAGTAAATAGATGAAAATGGTGTTAAAAGATTATTTACAATGTTTTTGAAGTGTTGCTCGTTTACCATAATGTAAAGTGCTGCTTTTTTCTGTTTATTTATTTGAAATTAAGTTGTCGCATGTGGAGATAAACAATATTTATTAATGTGCATCTCTACGGGGGTGTACGTAGTATTAGTTGTTTGTGTTTCGTTGTTGGTCTCTTATAGATGAGAAATGTCTAGCATTGAATATTTCTGTGAATGTTAAACATAAAATTCATTATTTACGTCTCATCGTTGTTTTCCCGACATTGAGCAGCATCTAACATCGAACACGTATGTGGGGGTTGGGCGTAGCATTCATTCTCGGGCTCCTGAGGATGAGTAACGTCTAGCATTGAACTTATTTGCGGGAGTGATATACTTGTGTGTCATTTTTTTAATCTTCCGAGGTGAACAACATTTAGTGTTAGACATTTTTGCAACAGTTAGATGTAGCATTTGTTGTTTGTATCTCGTCGCTGGTCTCCTAGATATGAGCAATGTCTAGCATTGAACATCTTAAACAAGTTCGACGTAGCATTCGTTGTTTGCATCATGTCGTTATTACTATTAGAATGAACAACATCTTGCATTTAACATTTTTGCAAGAGTTAGACGAAGCATTCATTCTTTGTGTCCCCTCATTGGTGTCCTATAGAAGAGCAACATCTAACAACGGCCATCTATGCATGAGTTATGTGTAACATTTGCCACTAGTGTTTCATCGTTGGTCTCGTAGATGGGTGGCATGTAGCATATAACATCTCCACCGGATCTAGACGTAGAGTTAATTGTTTAAGTCATGTGGTTGCTCATCGCATAATAAATATATGACACTATTTCAAGTTTGAGTTTTTTTTCCTCAAAACAAATTATACACGAAACTCTGTAAAATCTAATTTCTAAAACTAACTTTAGATTACTCCCAAAGTATAAGAAATTGATGGATTTTTTTTTTGGTTTTTACCACGGGGTTTCTGAGCGGGTCTGCACACTCGCAGCTGACATCCTTAAGCCATTTTACAGCAGGTTTGTTCACAGTTAAAGCCTTCACCTCTTCCTATAGGTGTGTTGAGCGAGAATTGAATGCAAACGTTCTTCTAACTCACACAAACGTTTTTCTCAGTCAAACAACTTGTGTTGACACTCTATTACTTACCTATAGTGAAATTTATTGGCTTTCAGTAATACAGAGTAACACCTAGTTTTGGAGAAATATACCTTTCAGTGTCAGCAATAATAAACTGCGCAGCCTGCGCACACACGCAAGAAAAGAAAGTTGCAATAATTAGCCAAACAGGTCTTCCTCACTAACTGTTGCCGAAACCCTCTCCTCCACCGCTCACCGCCGGCCGTCGACCACCGCTCGCCGTCGTACGCATGTATAGACTCTAAACCCGATTGAATCATTGGATTTTCACTTTGCAATCACTCTTTTTTTTCTTTTCTTTCTTGGCGAGTCTAGGGTTAGTTCCCAGTCTGAATTTTCGTCTATTTTTCTTTTGTATAATTCAATGCAATAGTTGAATTCTTTATTGTGCTAGGGATCTTTTCTGGAAATTTGATTCTCTGTCTCCAATGGATTTTGATGAGATGCACTGATGTCATTGTTCTGGATTGTGATTCGTGAACTTGCAGAGATCGAGGCTATGGTAAGTTTTATATTTCAAAGCCATCGCTTGGGTTGCTGAAGCTGATTTAATTGTTGTTGTTGGTGCCTTAGGAATTGGATGGTTGTAGAACTAGTGAATACTAAAGAAGATTAATCTGGTATTCTGGTATTTTAACTTTTTGAAGTTGGAGTTGGAGTTGAAGTTGAAATGGTGATAACAATTCGTTATTGTTTGTTTTCTTTCTAAATTTGGGAAATAAATATGTTAAAGTTTGGCTCTGAATGTTATGTTGCTTTTGCTTCAAATACAGCTATTAGGCCTTCAATTCAACAAAACAATAGTAGGTGGGTTGCTGAGGGATCAGAGAATTTTGAAGACTTTACAATTTGATTTTTGGCTGATTCAACAATAATAGGCCATTTTATATAATTGGGGATTTTAAGGACTGGACAGGATAATATATACATGATCTTTGCACTTGTTCCCAATGTTGGTTCATAGATTTCATTTTTTTTTATTTATAAATATTCTGTAGCCTTTTATCTTGAAAAGAACATGGTACATGGGTTGATTGATTGAAACCAAATTTGTTTGGTGGCATTAAAATGTGTCGGTTCATGGTTTTTATCCAAATAATTTTTTTTTTACGTAGGCTACACCAGAAAAAGTGTATACAAGGGAAGAGTGGGAGAAGAAGCTTAATGATGTCAAGATAAGAAAAGAAGACATGAACAAATTGATCATGAACTTTCTGGTCACTGAGGGTTATGTTGATGCTGCTGAGAAATTCCGGATGGAGTCTGGAACAGAACGTATCCTTCGTTTATGTGGTTTTGACCCTTGACCTTTTTGTTTTGGTATCTAATGTTGTTTCTATAATTTCAGTCTTTTTTAGCATATGTTTCTTCCTATTGGTAAATAGCAGACATAGATCTTGCAACAATCATTGATCGAATGGCTGTTAGAACGGCAGTGCAGTGTGGTAATGTTGAGGATGCAATTGAGAAAGTTAATGATCTAAATCCTGAGGTAGGATACTTGGCTATTCCTTTATGGACCTTAATTATTGTACTAATAGTTTTGATGATAATGATTCCAAATATTTTCATCACTGATGCTTTAAAACATTTTATGCTGTAATAATTGACCCAATCATTTCTATGTGAAATTTTCTTTAATTTAAGTTTTTGTATACTCCTTTTGGGTCGGAGGAGAGGAGAGGGAAAGTTGACTAGAGGAAAATAAGTAGGGATAGACATATCTTGATAGTAGTTCCTGAAATGATGCAATTGCATCCTGCTCTAAACAATTTATGGCACCGTACAAGTAAAATAGATTATTGAATTCACGAATTCCTTCCGTTTTTGCTCTCTAACCACAAAAATCTTGCATGCCCTTCTCCTTGCATTTTATCCTCTTTTATTCCCCTGTATTATCTCCAAACTAACTCCAAAGAATTCTACATTCAATTAACACAATGTGTATGTTCTTAACCCTAAAATAATTTATTAAACGATTGTTGATACTTGATATTGTCAAATGTCTAAATGTGCATAGATGGCCTTAGAATGTCAATCTACTGTTGGGGATTGCATATTTGCATTAGCAATAGAAATTGTTTAGTTTGTTAGACATGTTCAATCCAAATACTGTTAAATATGTTCATACTGTTAAATATGTTAAACTGATGTTTAATTTTTTTATTTTTTATGTGCTAGTAAATACTAAACACATTTGTGTACTTTAGATGAATGTAAACAGTCACCAACATCTGTTTTTATTTGCACCTTTCAGTTGCTGTGTCTGAAGGCTGTGCACCTATGCCTCTCCCTAGAAATGTTATTTAAACGCTCAAAGAACACTTGATTCCAGAAGTCAACACAATTGTACTTTTTAGAAACATAAAGAAAACCAAAACTGAATGGATATGAATCATTGATGGAATATTATATAAATGGTTAATTAAGTAAAACAGAATTACCCTTTAGACTATTATGTCAAATGTAAAGCATTATATTATTGTACAAATTCTGTAGGTTTGAATGCTACATTTAGAAACTAGAATCTCTTAACCTAATGATCATAGCAACTAAAATTAATCCAAGGTTTAGAGAATACTTTGGCTTCTTCTAAGAAGCCGAAGCCATCTACCAGCAAAATTCTCTCTAGCGAGAGCAAGTATATGTGTAGGGAGTGTTCTACTTGTGGGTAAAAGCTGTAACAATATACATTAGAATTTGTCAGGTGCTGCACAAGTTTGGGCAAACTGTCACATTATGTTTTCATATGATTAGTTAGATTACTTATCAAGTAATGAAAATTGTATTCTTTTATAGAAAGAACGCTAGCAAAATAGAGAAGCAGAAACGCCAGAATTGTGTGGCCATTACATGTGTTTAAGAGACATGAGAAGTTCTCGTGTTAGTGACATCCTTCAGGTGGACTTGTTGAAGATACTACTCATTTTCAGTTTTATTATTTCATATCTGATCTACCTGTTGAAGGTCTAGTTCTTACTAGATTAGAATTAGGTTATTAGAATTGGATTAGAAAAACCAGTCGAACCTCTCATCGTTTTAACAGGTTTGACTGGGTCTGGCTGAAGTCCTTGGCTACAAAAGAAGTGGACCGGTTGGCCTAATGGGATTCAGTTGAACCGGCCTGGCCAGTCCAGTTTCTAAAACCATGATTAGAACTACATCTTCAACATTATTGATGGAGAGTATTATATGTGATCCATGGAACATGCTTCAATCTCATGTTGTATTATTTGGAATTTTGGTGCAGATACTGGATACAAATCCCCAGCTTTTTTTCCATCTCCAACAACAAAGGTTGATAGAATTGATTCGGAATGGAAAGATAGATGAGGCTCTGGAGTTTGCCCAGGAGGAGCTTGCACCAAGGGGAGAAGAAAATGTATGCTTCAGATTCATATATGCTTTGTCCATCCTGTATTTTCTACATGTTATATTGTTGATAGTTGATACCAAACTATTTTCTTCTTTCTTCACTTTGTGATCCATTTCCTATTCTTCTTTTTTAGTTTATATGATTGTTAAAGTTTAGCTTCATGTTTGAAGATTAATATTATATATGTGGGAACATACATGTATATTCCAAAGTTCTTATCCTGTATCAATGTAAAATACTTAACCCTAGAACTTCGAATTATCTGCAGCAAAGCTTTCTTGAGGAATTGGAGAGGACTGTTGCACTGCTGGCCTTTGAAGACATCTCCAACTGCCCTGTTGGAGAGCTTTTGGATATATCACAGCGCCTGAAGACAGCAAGTGAGGTGAATGCAGCCATCCTTACAAGCCAGAGTCATGAAAAAGGTAGGTGTTGTACTGTGGTTAGCATTTGCCTTGTCCTCTGGTATAAGTCTTACACTTTCTCTTATGACAAATTTTTGGATATAAAACGAACATTTTTAGGTAGAATAACATTTGTGTGCTATCATGTTTTGAACCCCTTTCTGCACTTGTTGGGTACTTCAAACAAAATGTAGGAACAAATGTTGTTACAGGGAGGGTGCATATGCATAGAATATAAAGAACTTTGATTACAACTATCAAACTAAGAAGGAAAAAGGGCCTTCTTCAAGAACATTTTATTGTAGTTAATTTATTTTATGCCATATATTTAGGGTATTGGCACAATTAGTTTGTGATATATAAAAGAGAAATAGCCCAACCACTGAAACTAAAGCCATAGAATTGGTACAAGTTTTTATTTTTATAGTTTCTTGGCATTCATTGTTTTTGGAACATTTATGTAAAATGTGAAAGAATGAAGCTAATAATAAGTATTGTTTGACATGGCAGACCCAAAGCTTCCAAGTTTGTTGAAGATGTTAATATGGGCTCAGAACCAACTTGATGAGAAAGCTGCATATCCACGCATAAATGATCTGTCTACAGCCGTTCTTGAAGACCCTGCTGTTTGATTAAGGGTGGATGATTTAGGCATAATCTAGATTGTTGACAGTATGATTGGTTATACACATATCATGTTTGAATATAACTACATACATACTAAGATTTTGTCGGTTTTAATTGGCCCCGGGCTGCTGTATCTTTCATTTGACACTCCTGTGGTGTAAAGTAGTACAGTTAACATCAGAATGACCAGATATTGTTGGAATAGCAAATTGATGGTGGAAGATTGTCATTAGATGGTCATGAGTTGGACTCAATATTTACAGACATTGTGTGTAGATACAACATATGAAAATGATAAAGCAGAGCATGTTAATTGCAGAGTTTGGAATGGAGTGGCCAAGCATTCATTCACTGAAACACACTACACTACAGAATGTGATACCATTAAGATTAAAAAATAATAATACTAGAAAAGTGTTAGGCAAAAGTAGAAGATTTGTTGACCAAAAGAATGAAAACCCAAGCATTTGTGATGGCAATGGCATCTTGTTGAAGCTGAAGAGCAAGAGTAGCAGCAGCTTGGTGGTTGAGAGGAAGGGTTTGAGACTTAGCAGAAGAAGAAGCAGCAAAATGGGGATGGAAGGAAGTTTGATCATCAAAATTAAGAGCATAGCTGGAAGGATCATAATGGAAATGGAGTTTGGGTTTGGGTTTGGGCTTCAAGGCATTGTTGAGAGCAGCTCTCATTCTCCACAACACCCTCCTGCATTGTTTCTTCTTCCCATAACTATTCAACACCCACTGCACCAAATTCACAACCATCTTCTTCTTCTTCTTCTTCTTCTTCAATGGTTTGCAATTGCAAA
>JAYMTA010003174.1:0-14834 GCA_036897625.1 Pelargonium cotyledonis | reverse complement strand
TGGTGCAGGTGCAACAACTAAAAAGTATGAAGGGTAAATATGTCATTTTGTCGTAATTAATTAAAATTAAACCAATTAAAATCTGACACATGTCATCTAAAATTTAAATAAATATTAAATTAATTTAACATGCCACGTCTGCGCCACATAAGAAAATAAATAAATAAATAATGTTAAATGATATTCCACGTCAGCCCCACGTATGCAACATTAACAGTTCCGTTAATTAAACCTAACAGATGGACCCAAGTGACCAAATAGTATGAAGTGTGGGTACTGCTGAAGCCCAAATATTTGTTTAGGAACCTGGAGAGTGAGTCTCTCATAAATTGAGAATTTCTGTAGCATTTATATCTAATAATAATAGGTAGACTCTAAATGTCAAAATGAACAAGATCAATAGTTGGTGAAATACACATTACAAGGCAAATTGATGGAATTTTATAATCCAATTTTGAAAAGTTCATTAAAGAAATATGTATTTCGCAAAACTAGTACTCTCTTTGTCCAAAACGAGTGTTACATCTTTCATATTGTCTCAAAATATGTTTTTAAAATACTCGAAAGTTATGTAACATGTCCTTTATATTTTTCATGCATAAATTATTAACATTTTTTTATACAATAATCTCATTAATATCTTTTAATTTAGTTACAACGCGTGTCCACTAATACAAATGTAACATTCTTTTAGAGTAATATAACGTTAAGTTGTTAACCCTGCATCATTAATTTTTTTCAAAATTGGGTCCTACAAAAACACAAGTCAAAATTCAAGGGCAGTACAAAATGTAGCCGTTAAAATAATAATAATTCAAATAAAAACAAGAACCCGGTTGAATTGCAGTAATAGGGCGGGAGAGAGAACAGCAGGCAGGCCGAGAGAGAAAGAGGGACAATACTCATTTTCTATCTATTTTACTTTTCATTTAAATTCTCTCTCTCTCTCTGTCTCTGATCTGCCTGAAAATCCCCAAGGAAAAGGAATTCGATTCTCTCCCCCGCTGATCGTACCTGGAACTTGCCTCCGGCGGCGATTTCAGGTCGATCGGGGGCTTCGCAGGAATTGAATTCGCCTTTTGGTTCAATCAATTTATTGGGGATTTAAGATGGGTGTGGTTTCGCGGAGATTTGTGCCAGCTTGTGGGAGCTTGTGCTACTTTTGTCCGGCAGTGCGTCCCAGATCGAGGCAGGCGGTCAAGCGCTACAAGAAGATGCTTGCTGAGATTCTACCCAAAGGCCCGGTTCGTTATATCTCTCTATCTTAAATTGAATTTCTGTTTGGTTCCTGAGAAAAAAAAGGTGAGAAATTCCTTTCGAACTAATCAGTGTATTTAAAATTGATAATAGGGACTTCATGTGTTTCGAGATTATGCGGGAGATTAGAACTTGTATTGTGTTGACATAATTTGGCTTTACTTAAATTCCCTGAAATTTTCTTTGTTAGAGCTCAGTGAAGGAGATTCTCATTTTCTGAAGAAGAAGAAAGAGATAGAAGTGGGACTCATCTGGACGTTCATTATATGATCTTATCCTTATTCTAGTGTTGTGCTGGAATAGTTAAGATGTGGCAATTATTAGCTTGTGCCCCAATTTTTAAATTTATACCAATGTGCTTTAATAGTGAGACTTCATTCTCTGTCTAGACTCCGAGTAGGAGACTTAAGCAGATAAAAAAGAGAGAGATTATCCTTCTTTGTGTTTGTGAGCGACTAAGCGTGAATACTTGTAACGAAATGGTCAAGAGATTGCAGCTAAGGGTTAAAAACTTTACCTTGTGCCTCTGTTTTAAAATCTTATGCCAAAATTTGTTCATGGCAGGAAGACGAAGTGAATGATCGAAAGATTGGCAAACTGTGTGAATATTGTTCGAAAAATCCTCGTCAAATACCAAAGGTACTAGAATGTCTTGTTTCACTTCAATTTATTGAATAATGGGTCTAAAGTATCAGTTATTTTGTAGGTAACAGTTGATAAGCCAAAGGGGTGTTCCAGTGTGTGCTGGATGGAATGCTTGTTGTTTATATTATAATTTACAAAACTTGTTATTCAGTTAATGAATAAACAAAAGAAGTGAAGTTCCCTGTTTTATGGGATGCGATCAACATGATTAGACAAATGTCTATTAAATAGAAGCATGATGGTGTCCACGCCCCACGGGGAGAAAAAAATATTTTGAATAAGAAGTGGATCTCTTGCCTGAATTTTTTTTGCTTCAGCTAATGAGCTCCAAACAATATGAATTCTGATATTTATAAGTTTGATTAACTAGTTATAAATTAACTGGAAATTGCATTTGTCTCAATTTCAGATCACAGTTTATCTTGAACAGAAGTATTACAAGGATTTGAGAACAGAGCGCTTGTATTCTGTAAAAGCTGTCATGTGCATCTACAGGAAACTGTTGTTTTCTTGTAGGGAGCAAATGTGAGTTCTTTCTCTTCATAGTATATAAACTACTGTTATTTTTTACGATATTTTATTTTGTTTGTGATTCCTAGAAGACTCTATATATCATATGGGGGGATTTCTAGCATGATACTTTTCTGTAAACCCCCTCCCCACTGACAAATTAACTATTGGGTACTTGTCGTTCTTTCCGACTTAATTAACTTTTTTGAAAATGGGTGTATATCGTGTCAACGGGTTCTAGTAATTTGAAACTTACATTTGACCTTTTAATATGAAGTTGCATACTGATCATACAATATCAGATGCTGCACTTGAGGTTTTCATTTTCAAATAATCCAATTCCTCCATTATTGATTGGAATGTATTACTCCCTCTATCCCAAAATAATTGTAACGTTCTCTATAAAAAATTGACCCAAAATAACTGTCCACTTTCTATTTTAATTAGTTAGTTATGTATGAATTACCAACATATCCTTAAAATAAGCTAGTTAGAGCCCATTGAGTTTGTTGCAACTAGAGCACATGGGGATACAATGAGAAAATACTAACTCTAACTAACTCATTCTTAATCTTCACAAAAAGTGGAAAGTGGACAATTGGAACGGAGGGAGTATTATTCTCTTACAAATAGATGGTACCTGAGATAGAAGCTATATAGATAACTGAGGTTTGTTAGTTATGCTTTACTGTTAATGAGTGCATCTTAGTGCTCCAACTCCTTTTTTTTATAGGTGTGTGTGTGTGTGCAAATATTGGCACAAAAAAAGGCTATAGATAAAGAAGGGGTCAAATTTATTTCTAAAAACTCCATCTATCTCCGTGGATAATTTGTTGAGTTTGAAGAGATCTACAGTTCTTCTATGATGTTTGTGCAATGCTCTTTCACAAGTCTTCAAGGAAGTGTCTCATTCCATATGGAGAATTTATCTTCTTTCCCTAAAATAAAGTAAATAGTTTTGCTGGATAAGTTTTTCATCGAAGAATTTTGGGTGCCAACAAAAAGCTGGTGCATGGTTAACTCATGTTGTGCTTCCTTTAAAAAAAAAAAAAAATCATATTATGCATAAATACTTTCTATGATACTTGTCTACATATTCAAGTTATGATATGGTGCATATGTGGCAGGTCTCTGTTTGCTAGTAGCTATCTTAGCCTCGTACACATTCTATTGGATCATACGCGGCACAACGAAATGCGTATTTTAGGATGTGAAGCTCTTTTTGACTTTATAAATGCTCAGGTAGGAGTTATTAATTCTTGGTTTACATATTTTATGTACCATACATTTTTATGTGTAGTTTGAGGCCACTTCATATACCAATTGTGCCCCTCCACTTAACAGTTTAGGCTTTTGGGTTGGAAACGTAACATGTTGTTAGAGCTAGTTTGGTCTTGGTCTTGTGTCTGCTTTCCCTTCTTGTTTTTACTTGGTGCACGTGCAGTGTCCATGTTCTCCGGCCTGCATGTGTGGGAGAGTTTTAATGTATCCCACATCATAATGTTTGGAGTTTGAGACCATATCATATGCCAGTTAGTTGTGCTCCTTCATATATCAACTTAGGTTTATGGTTTAGATATTTAACATGTAGTATTTCTTGTTTCATTTAAATACTACTCTACTGGGCATGAACAAGCATGCTGGTTTTCTCTCATGGAATTCCCTAACCTTGCTTGACACTATTGAATTGTTGCAGGCAGATAGTACTTATATGTTCAATTTGGATAGTTTGGTTCCAAAACTTTGTTTATTATCTCAAGAAGTAGGGGAGGATGAGATGTCTATCCATTTGCGTGCTTCTGCAATTCAATCTCTTGCATCAATGGTAATCCATCATCATCCTAGTGTAGTTCTATATGTGCACTGTTTGATACTCATATGGAAAAATAAATGCTCCATATTGCTGTATAGGACACGTTTCATTGTAACAGTATATTTAGGAAGAGATGCAATATTTGATGTCGTGTTGAAGCTTCTGATTATCCTCAAAAGATTGCCTCCTTTTTGAGAGACCTCCATTAGGCTAAAATGCAATGTTGCCTAAAAATATAATAATCATTTGATAACAACATAGTAACATACTAATAGTTCCTCATAGTTATCTTTTTCCAATGTAACCAAGCCATACTTTGACATATTATCTCAATACTCAGACAATGGAATCTTCACACTTGAAGTTCCAAACCATTGTAGCATCTTTACTAGAATCACAATTATTATGATGTATAAGATGATAAACATCGATATTGAGTTTGCTCTATGATTACAGAACTAGAAAGGGTGGTTCCTAGAAAGAAGGATTTCTTAAACCCCAGGATGATACTGGTAGTTCCCAAATTATATTGTCTCTGACCACCAAGATGAATTTGTAGTGTATATAAATTATGATGAGCAGTCCTTTTGGATTTTAATATTGTTCATAGTGTTTTCTGGGATCTATATTGTTTCCAGTCCAATTGTTTTTCCCACTTGCGCCCTGCATGCTGACTTGTTGGCATGAATATTTTTATTTATTTTGTTGCACAGGTTTGGTTCATGGGTGCCTTCTCTCATATTTCAGCTGAATTTGATAAAGTAAGTATACATAGAGTCACTTTGTATGCATTTTGTTTCTGAAGTGTGCCTGTGGTCTGGGAATGTCAGTTTGTTATTGTGAGGTAAACAGTTCTGCAGAAGTCCATTATTGTGAATCGTCATCATGTGAACCTTTCTAGTTTTTAGGGTGTTTCTGTGATTATTTTATTTCATAATTTTTGTTACAGCATAGAAGCTAGAGCTGAGCATAAGACTTCTATTGTCAATGCCATGGAATTACTTTTCATTTTACCAACATTTGACTAGACAGCGTCTTTTTCTACTGGATATTCGTATCTTTACCTTTCTCTATACAACAAGGATCTATATTTGAAATCCTTTTGTGTTGTTTTCTAATTCAGGTTGTTTCAGTAGTCTTGGAAAATTATGGAGGTCATAAGAAAGACTCAGATGCTCATGATAAGCAAGGTAGCGAGAATGTTGAAGGCCATGTTTTTCCTTCTCCAGGTTCCATTACAAGGGTTCCTTCTTGGAGGAGAATTGTGACTGAAAGAGGCGATATTAATGTGTCCCTGTAATTCTCTATCTCAGAAATGAAATAATTGAAGTTGTATATATATTGTTGATCATGTTATAGCTAGTACTAACTCTCTCTCTCTCTCTCTCTACCAGGGAGGATGCCAAGAATCCCAACTTTTGGTCAAGGGTTTGCCTCCATAACATAGCCAAGTTAGCGAAGGAAGCTACAACTGTACGACGTGTCCTGGAGTCGGTGTTCTGCTATTTTGATTCTGGCGACCTCTGGTCTATGAAGTATGGGCTTGCTCTTCCTGTATTGCAGGACATGCAGTTAACAATAGAGGAATTTGGTACTAAAAATTCTTCATTTTCTCTAAAATTTGTTGCCTTTGGTTGCCAAAACAGTTTTCCTACCCATTATTTCTGTATCCTTTTTTTTTTTTTTTTTTTTTTTTTAAATGATAGAATGATACTTTGGTTAGGTATTCATCTAAGATAAATTTATTCATTGCAGGGCATAATACGCATATATTGTTGTCCACATTAATCAAACACCTAGATCACAAGAATATTCTTCAGAAACCTAGCATGCAGCTAGATATTATTCATGTTGCTACTTCCCTTGCTCGACAAACTAAGGTTCAGCCAAGTGTAGCTATACTTACTGCATTGAGTGATATGATGAGACACTTAAGGAAGAGTATACACTTGTCACTTGATGATGCAAATTTAGGGGATGAAGTAGTTCAATGGAACAAAGATTTACATGCTGCTGCAGATGAGTGCCTTGTGCAATTAACAAATAAGGTGACTTTATTTTCCCTTACACCATTTCTAAGATGCCTTGTTAGATATTTTAACACCAAGAAATAAAATATTTAAGCTTATTTTTCTGTAATGTTCAAATGTTAGTAAGACTTTTGTTTACAAAATAATTGCAAAACTGAGGTGCCTTGGACATGCAGATTGGAGATGCTGGTCCTGTTCTTGATATGATGGCTGTGATGTTAGAAAACATCTCAACTATAACCGTGATGGCCAGGACCTTGATTGCTGCTGTTTACCGTACAGCTCAAATTGTGGCATCCATACCTAATTTGTCATATCAAAAAAAGGTAAAGAGTTCATAGAAGTTGTATAGATTTATATATGTGCAGAGGTTCTCCAAGCTCTTATCAGTCTCCTTCTTTGTAACCCCAAATTCTGCAGGCTGTTCCTGAAGCATTTTTTTATCAGTTACTATTAGCTATGGTTGCTGAAGACCATGAAATCAGGTTGGGTGCTCATCGCATATTTTCCATTGTTCTTGTCCCAACATCTGTTTGCCCTTGTTCTAGCTCATATAAGGCGCCTGATGTTCAGAGAACTCTCTCAAGAGTAGTATCTGTGTTCTCTTCATCATCTGCACTCTTAGACAAGTTAGATGAGGAGCAATGCACATCGCAAGAAAATCTTGGTCATTACAAAGTGGACAAAATTGTGGATGGTGGGAATGCTAAAATCAATAGTAGTCCTTCACATGTTAACAGACTGAAACCAACCTGTAGTAGAGCTTATAGTGTGAAAAGGCATCTATCAACTTCAATAGAGGGAAATTTTATGACTGATTCAGATAAGGAACTGGTATGACTCAGCTTTTCTGCCGACAGTTTATTTTCTGCCTTTTCGACATTTGACCTGACAGTTTTAACTGATCAAATAACAGCAGGCAACCTCCCTTAGGTTGAGTAGTCGCCAGATTATCCTGTTGCTCTCATCTCTTTGGATACAATCCATCTCACCTTTAAATAGACCCGAAAACTATGAAGCAATTGCTCATACCTACAGCTTGGTGTTACTATTTTCTCGAGCAAAGGTAGAGTCAATCTTGGCAGAACTATAGCATCAATACCAAAGCACTGACTGCCCGGTCCATTGATTTCTTGGTTTTATCATGTAATGTAGAATTCCAGTCATGAGGTTCTTGTTCGAAGCTTTCAGCTAGCATTTTCTCTGAGAGGCATTTCTACTAGTGGAGGTAGGTCATCAATTTTGAAATTCTTCTTTTGTTTGTACAAATCTAGTTCTGCAAGTGTTTTCAGTATATTCATGCAATTCTTGCTGTAAGATATGACATGATAGTAATAATATGGCACAACCTCCACATTCTCTTACATACTTCACGCCGCACAAAACTCTACTATTCTAAATCTCTCAATGACCCAGTGGGGGCCAGTTGGAAGAGATAGGATACAGTCGGGTATGATCTTATAATTACTATCTGAAGTTGAAAATAACAAATGAGTTGGGACCTAGGGGGGGTGAGTTACGTAATGGTTTCCCTCTTTCAGTTTCTTCTTATTGTTATAAGATTCATAATCTTGGATGGGAAGAATGATAATTTATTATATTATCTTACATAATCTAGGATAATAAGTAAGATGACTTCCCCTTCTGCCAACACCCTGAAATTGAAAACTTGTTGAGATTGATTAGTTATGCGTTAGAGGCTTGGTTGGGGCGTGATTGGATGGGCAGCGACTTTTCAATAAATAGCTGTCTTAGCTGGTTTCAAGCTGAACCTGATTTAATAGCTACTGATGCAATGAATTGAGAGTGAATAAGTATTTTTGTTATGCCTTCTGCACAAAAATTAATGAGTTTACCTATACAATGGTAGTAACGTTATGTAAATTTTTTTGCATCACTGCACACTAGGTAGACAATTCAGGAATTGTTGTGTGATCTACATGTTCCAAAAGGTAGGGTAACAGTTTTTGTACTGTCAACATGATAAAAAGCAGCGAAAGTGACCAATTAGATAAAATAATTGAAGGACATATGGGTATTTTATGTTGTTACTCAGCGTTTTGGTTGATTTGCATGTATGATTTGATCAGCTTCTTAATAATTGGATAAACATTTCTCCAATTTCTTGTTATAGACTGTGTTAGCATATTTGATGTCAACCCCACAACTGATGCAGGTTTTTATTTTTCTAGGATCAGTACTACAACCATCACGCCGGCGATCCCTCTTTACCTTGGCAACATCTATGATGATCTTCTCATCAAAAATCTATAATATAACCCCTCTCGTGTATTGGGCTAAGGCTAAACTTACAGATAAGACAGTAGGTGCAATGAATTATTTTTCCGCTTAAATATTTTTGGCGAAATGGCTCATTTGTCTAATTGTCTTTGTTCAGTTTATACATTCTCTTGTATGAAGTTTCTAGTTTCTGTTTTTATTTGTTCTAGATGTTGAGTGGGTTCATCTTCTGGGTTTTATATAATGATCTCACGAATTCACCTCCTCCTTATAATTCAGTTTAAGCGTACTTCCTACTTTTTTTATCAGCTTAAGCGTACTTCCTACTAATCTTCATACTGATGAGTGAATCAGGTTGATCCATATCTACGGTTACTCAATGATACCAAGTTGCAGGCTGTCAATGGTGGACTCAGTCATCCAGGGAAAGTTTATGGATCAAAAGAAGATGATCAAGATGCTTCAATGTCACTTTTACAAGTAGAAGTAACTCAGATCCAAGCTAGAGAATCGTTTGTGTCAGCTATACTGAATGTGCTGAAAGTATCATCCGATGTAAATTCACATTCTTTTGACATTAAGTATTTGCAATTTGTAAATCAATCGCATTGCTAACTTTTATGTCTTTGCAGCAAGCGTCAACCATAAAAGAGCAGTTGTTTAATGAATTTGTGCCTGATATCGAGTGTCCATTTGGAGCTCAATTGTTTATGGAACCAGGAAAAGTAAACCAAAATGGATTAGAGGAAAACGTAAATTCTTACAAGGTAAATTACCATACATAATTTCACCTCTGTTTTCTGTTCTGTAAACTGGATACCTACTCGTATTATGATCTTGACATGCAGGATGCACATTTGTATTCAATAGATGATGATGATGATTTACCCAGTGCATTTGAAAGTCAGGATTCACCATTACCTCTGAAAAAATCAAGCCTCTTGAGTGTTGATGACCTATTAGATTCAGTAAGTCAGTTCATTGATATACATAGTTTACTGCAAACATGCATATATATGCATGGAAGATTCAATAAGCTTGTGTTTCATTTAAACTCAATAGTTTTTGATTTCTGAGCAGATGAATGCAGTAGAACAAAAACATATTTAATCCAACTAGTACCTAGGAAAGAAAAACAGCCATAGAAAATCCATCTGAAGATAGTTTTCATAAAAAATGTACTTGAGAGTCAATTTCTTGATGATCTGACTGATTTTTAGCTTGAATGGAAAATTCTACTGGATTCAGTCAGGACCTGATGATTTTGTGATCTGTGAAGCTTTGTCTTATACCTTTAATCACCAGCTCATAACGTTAACTTGGAATGACATTTTCTTCTACGCACCCAACTGAAGATATTAGTTTCGTAATTAGACAGGTAATTAACAGTCAATATCTTCATAATTATCTCACAGATTTCTAGCTCCTCGGGCTGTCATGTTTTACTTAGAATGAGATTTTTTTGTACTCATCCATATTAGTAGACAGTAACATGCGAAGACTCAAGGTCCGGTGAGTGTTAGAGGAGATAAAGATGTTATGAACACCTCTTGAAGACTTGTTTATAGGCGGGGCACGTTATTAGTATCAAAGTTTAGTTATTGTATGGGGGAAAAATGGTTAATTGTCCTCGACCCTATGTCTGGCAAGTTGCAACTCATCAAGTCTTTTGGCCAAATTGGATTACTGTTTACTAAAAGGTTGAATGCATTTAGGCTATGGAGACGACAGCTCAGGTAGAAAGATTGTCAACCTCACATCCCTGTGACATGCCTTACATGGAAATGGCGGGCTATTGTGAATCCCTTCAGATGGGTAAGGAGAAGATTTCCAATTTCATGAGCATGAACCAGACTTGGGAAAGTTCATTTGATGAAATGCTTACTTCTACTGTTGAGTCGGGTATCTCAAAGGTAGTTTGCCATGATTTGTATCTCAAATTTTTGGTTTATTTCCGTAAGGAGTGAAGTTAAAATGTTCATATGTGAAACATTTTTAGTGAAATGAACTGACAAATGAAATGAACTGAGGTGCAGATTGGAAATCCATTCCTCGATGAAAACATGAGTTCAAATCCATCTTCGGGGATGCTATGTGCAACCGAGTACCAGCAACATCCACACTTGTTGCAGCTGCCCCCAACAAACCCATATGATAACTTTTTGAAGGCTGCAGGTTGTTGATGTCAACAAGACTAGTTGTGTTTTGCTAGTCTCTCATAGACATTGGTAGCTTCTGCTGTGTTTTTGCCTCTCTGAATCAATTGTCTATTGTTCTGGTATAGTTGTGAAAGCCAAAAAGTTTTTGTGTGCATAGGTACATACATTTTCATTGCCATGTCAGATATAATCTTTTGGTGCTCCTTGGGTGTATAGTACATGTATATGCAATGCATCTTCATTGTAATAATAGAGAATTTCCCATTTTGTTCCTCATATTATTCAGTTTATTTGCTTGAGAAGGTCTCAATCCTCAAGCTTCCAACAATACTTACAGCATTTATTACTTAGAAAAATCTCCAACAGGACCACCACCATTTGAAAAGCAAGTTTTTGTTCATAGTATTGAGATTTTTTTTATTCCAAGGCCCCAAATAGTAGACCATTTTTCTTTGCACAAGCCCCTTTTGTTCTATGTCACACCATACAGGTCTTTTTTCCAAGTTTTTTCATTTTGTGAAATGATGCTTTTTGAAGCTTTGAAAGACATAATATTGGAGAGTTGCAGATGACGCATATTAATTATAAATAAAAATTGACGTTGATTAAAAACAAATGAGATTTTGGAATTTTTTTTTAAAATAAATGACTATTTAAATTTGCACAGACTCATTCCACTAGTTAACTTTAAATGTTAAAGTTATAATTGATCCCTCTATTATTTACCATCATCACAACTGATCCCCCTACTACATTTTAAATCATCAACACTCCCTCAACTATGCAATCTCATCACCAATGCCCAAAACTCATTTTCCATCCATTTTATAAGAATTCCGTTAACTCTCCGTTAGTTTGAATTACCATGTGCACGGCACATGACAACAATAAATGCCAAATAAATCCCATAAGTTAAAGGAGAAGGGTTGGGAAACAATTTCTTATCTCACATTGGCACTATTGATGACATTTTTCATGTTTTACATAAGATGCTAGGTTCTCGTTGCTATAGAATTTTGAAGGTTTATTCTTTTCAAAATTTGTTGCTCTTATTTGCAAGGATACTACCATTAATAAGCTAGTTTGAGTAACCATACATTCATGTTTTGACATGCGCCCCTTCTTGCTTTACTAAAAATGAAGTATGTTTGGTTCTTAACTGATATATTTTTTGTACTACTTTTCACAAACATTGTTTGATTTCATCATCAAACTCCACTTTCAAAATCATTAGTAACCACCCAAATTAAAATAACAGACACAGAAAAACACAATAGATAGCTTCTAAATATTACTAATTAACCTAAACAGATAAGAAACATCATCGATCATCATATCTCTAAACTAGTTCTTGTTGTTGCTGCTTATGTTCTTGCTGTTAGTCTACACAGCAACATCAAACATTATCAATCATTAAATTTGATGCTTTCAATTTTATTTTAAAGAAGAAGGATTAAGAAACCAAAAATCAAATTAAATACATACCTGATGCAAAAGTAATGGTGAAACAAGGACTGATTCTTCTCACTCCAATTGCAAAGCTTCTCAAATTGAAGTCCAAAATAACTCCCAATAATTGATTGAATACCAAGCCAATTTGTGGCTTCAAGAACAGTACCTCTATTTTTTCTCTCTTCAAATCAGTTTGACGTTTGAGTTACCAATTATTTTCTAACCCTATTTTTTTTTTTTAATTTAGTTACTAACTTTTCAAGTCATGTGCCGTGCACATAGTAATTCAAACTAATGGAGAGTTAACGGAATTCTCATAAAATGGATGGAAAAATGAGTTTTGGGCATTGGTGATGAGATTGCATAGTTGAGATAGTGTTGATGATTTAAAATGTAGTAGGGGGATCAATTGTAATGAATGTGAATAGTAGAGGGATCAATTGTAACTTTAACCCAAATATATATGTTGGGAATTAGGGCTAGCCCAAAGAGAACTCTAATCGCCGCACAGTTGGAAAACGAACATGGATCACAATCAGGGAGATATACAAACTAACGGGTTAAAGCAATCAACATGCCAAATCACAAATTGATACACAAACTTGCATGGTTCTGTTTAAGTTCATAGGTTGCTCTTACTATTATATTGGATTGAACTTGGTTACAATATCAACCACTAGCATGTTGAGATAATATTAACATTGATGTTCAAGTCATGGAAATTGATAATCTTAAATGAGCATTAAATCTAATTTATTAAGTTCGGTCCAGAGTAGTTTTTAGCCTAATTTTACAGAGGGAAACACTTGAAGATAGAAGAGGAAGAGCATTAAAGATTTCTCATTGATGCTATGAGAATTAATGTGATGATTTCTTGTTTTCTTCTCATTACGTACGAGTTGAATTCCTAGCATCCAAGGCTTTCACTATGCATGATTTTTTGAATAAATGCATGACTTTGCTTGCATGTATGCATCTCATTCTGCTTGCAAATTGTCTCATTAAATTGGTCATTTAATATAGATTTTAGTACATTAATGCACGAGACTTAGCTAAGATTGCTCATGGTAGTTAAGGCATGAGTCTAATCCCTCGTACAGATAAAAGGATAACCAGATGTGCAATATCTATGTACTGAAAGTTATGAAAACGGATGGATTTTAATATAAATAGAACCAACCAACTAGTCTTATCTAATTAACTAGCTAGAGATAATTAATTAGGGCGTTCAGTTCGGATTAGTTCATATTCTTTACATGATTGGATTATCATGTTGTTGCCTGCCTTGATTCCATTATTGTGTGTTTAGTTAATTTGAATTTGATCATCCAAAACGACCCTCAAATGTGTTTATAATCTTTGAATCTCGTCTCCTGTGATTTCTTATTTATTGTTTTGTTTACAAGCTTTAGACTGTAATCAAACAACAAATCTCCATCCATATTAGTCTAATTTAATAAGTGAGTTGATTTCGTAGCGCTTGCAAAAATTCCAAGTGCGTTGGATAACTTGGGGCTTCCTCGTGTAGGTTTCCATGTGGTTCTTCCCCTCGCAACCTCTTGTCCCGTCTCTAGACGAAGCAAGTGTTGCATTTCAATTTCTTCGCCATTGGTGTTTGTGACGTGACCATCGTTGTTTCCAACAACAGTGGTTGAAGACTCCACCACACTATCTATCCCCCACTCCTTCCTGTATTCCAAAGTCATAGACGAAAGCTCATAGCTCTCCATAATCGAGCGCGGAGCACTCTGAAAACCAGTAGTTAACATCCATTAACTAAGTCACAGATGAGATTTAGTTATGTAGCCAAATTCTTGAATGATTACCTCAAGAATCCAAGCAAAGTACTGTTGGCATTGTTGACATGGTTATTGACTTCCAAATCATCCCTTCCAGGCCGCAGTTTTTAGAGAAAGATCATGACTCTTTGTTACAAATAAAAATAAATCATGAAATCATAAAATTTGTAGAAACTTACAGTTAAACCTGTTTGTATATTATCTGCTCTGTGAACCACCTCATCGTATCCTTGAACTTTTCTTCCCTCTTGATTTACGATAAGATCACAGTCCCTGAAATGAGGCTGAAACTCCTCTCTGACTTCTTTTACGAACTTAGACAACCTTCTTGTCTCCTTGTTCATCATCACAAACACATTGCACATATATAGATTCATATATAGATAGACAGATAGATAGTTATAACAACAAAACCGGTATGTATATATGTACAATGTTTTCTATATGGGTTCTCTGTAGAATGCACATTGGGTTGACGGACAATGGGTTGACGATTCAAAATTTATATAGAAAAGATAATCTCAGTCGTGATTTATGGTCAATAAAGTGATGTCACCTCATCAATTAACACTCATATTAACCTTAATAAATTTGTGGGTGCGGAACTCCCTTCTAAACTTATTTATGGTGTTGGGGCAAAATATTTAATGCTCGGAAGTGATTGATCACAACCAAATACGTTAAATTAATACAATGTTGTTTTAACTTAATTTGAAAGTCCGGTTTGTTGTATAAAAGTTCGATAACAAGAGATTTGATGTCTCGATGATCTCATAATCTGTTAGGATCGAAACGACCCGATAGACAAATATTTAAAGATAGGATATAAAAATGAAAGTGAAATTGGACATCGAATTTACGTGGAAAACCCCCAAAATAATAAGGGTAAAAACCACGGGCAAGACAGAAGAATTTCAGTATAAATTTG
>JAYMTA010003173.1:0-14835 GCA_036897625.1 Pelargonium cotyledonis | reverse complement strand
CGAAGAGAACAAATAAATTAATTACAAAATTTTATTTTTATTTTTATTTGGGTGAAATGCTTCAAGACCCCCTTGGCTGGACGTCTGACGTGGCATGCCTACGTGGCACAATCGGTGACGTGACATAGGTCAACCGACTACAGCAGGTTTCAGGGGTTGAAATAATAAAAAAGCATAGTCCAGGGTTCGAAACGACTAAAGTCGAAGTACATGGGTTAACTCTAAAAAAAAAGACAGTACAGGGGACCTAGAAACAATTAACCCTTTATTTAGTTCTTGTGTTAAACTCATAGGTTTTGATAGTTAGATTGTTTGAATAAAGGTACCAATATTTGTTAATTACCTGTTTATGGGTAACCTATTTTGTTATCTATATTCATATGGGTACCCAATTTTGCTCTACTCGTACAACTAAATCACAAACTCCACACAAAAATCAAAACTTCTTCCTTGCAATGACACATGAATTCTTTTAGCATTATAATAATACATGAATTCGACAATCACACTACATGTAACCACAACAACTTAATCATGTTTAAGGAACGCCTACCACTCCCTCACAATTTTTTTTCATTTTTTTTCTCATCTCGTTATTATCAATAGAATTAAATCATTAACAAAATTAGTCCAATACCTGCAATGAGTTGGGAACTTATCCACACGTTTCTCTTCATCGCTTTCATGTCTAGCGTCTGCAACCACATATCATCTGAGGTAATTCATTAATCTATTATACTTTAACGTCTTCATCACATGCTACCAATCAACCCATCATCTAACATTTGCAGCTACTTCATCTCACTTGCCTACTAAACGAACCAACATGATGCATCGAAGGTATTCATCACCTGATAACAATCTACCCAATATCGTCTAACATTTGCAGATGCTTCATCTCACTTGCCTACTAAACGAACCAGCAAGACACATCGAACGTATTCATCACCTGATATCAATCCACCCCTCGTCTAACATTTGCTGCTGCTTTATCTCGCTTGCTAACTAACAACAAGATGCATCGTCTATAAGGCTTGACTGCTTCTTCATCTCGCTTGCCAATTGAACCAACCAGTAAGATGCATCGTCTATAAGGCTTGATATATTTTTTCCAGTTTCACCTATTTTCCATCACTAACCACAATGACTTGACACCTGTTAAGCTTAAGTCAGATCCCAACCAACCCATGTCAAAAATCTGGATAACCACGATTTATTAACCCATTTACCCATTTTAGACACTTTGGGCACATATGATAAATTGAAGAGATCTTGATGATATTTTGTTGACATGTACAAATGGGCGGTCAGGTTGTGACACGTCATCGACATAAGGAGCACATGCATTGCGGCCACAAGTGTGAATGAGCTTCCTAATATATATATATATATTCATTGTTACACTTTTGGATTATTTAAATTGATCTCATTTAAAATTTAGAATGTCTAATAAAATATGCGTACCAAACATGATCATTGATAAGGCTACACAAGTAATTTTTCATATTTATCAAAGTTTTGATTTTCGGTTTATTTTTTTCAAACAAAGTAGTTTAGATTCTTTTCATTTACACTAACATATTATTATCAACTTTACAGTATTCCCATAATATTCACAATCCATGTATTACTATTTTAAGAGAGATTCGGACAAAAAGGAAAGCTGGAGAGTGAAGCGTAAGGGCATCTCGAATAGTGGTTAATAACAGTGTAATAGCATAAAAAAATGTGCATGACACTCATATTATACCTTGTGTGAGTGTAGTATTTATGAACCATGTAATAGATAATGCAATGATTGCATATGACATTTGTCCATTTTGTTGTCCAATCCAATCAAAATGCTTACAATATTATTAAAATAATAATAATTTGTAGGGCAAATTGCACTAAGACCCTATGGGGAATTGATTAATGGCAACATGCCACCAGTGAAACATACTTTCGCACATAACTCACCAGAAGTTTGCTACAGTAGTTTTAACCGTTAAAATGGATGAATTTTTTAACAGAAGTTGGTTAATTTTTTTTAATGTCTGGAATGCCCTTATTCTTCTTCCTCTTGAGTTGCTGGAAGATTCTGGTGACCATATGCATTTTTCAGTCATCAGAATCTGCATTTTATGGCCGGATTTGATAAACATCATCTAAATTAAACCAAATTAACCAAAAGCAGAAGAAAAATGGATGATATTGGTTGACAAATTAAGAAGTATGGATGATATTAGTTGACAAATTAAACAAAAGCAGAAGAAAAATGGATGCTAGGGTTTCCAAATCCCTCTCTTTCTCGTCTTTTTCTTTTCTTTTCGTTTCCTTTCCTTTCCCCCAAACACCAACCCAATCACGGTGGATGAAGAGGAAATTGAATTGAGCCCAGTCACGGTGGTGGCCGTGCTCACCGTGAATGGCCATGGATGAACATGGAACCGCCGTGAATGACCATGGATCAATCTCGTCGTCCTCTGGTCGATCTTGCCGTGAATGGCCATGGATTGATCTAGTCTTCCCCTGGTCAATCTCGCCGTGAATGGCCAAATCTGAACGTCGTTCTTCATCGTCGATGGAGCCGTGAGAGACCACCATCAATGGAGCCGAGAGAGAGAGAGAAACAGAGGTTGCCGTGGTCGTGGTGCCGGATGCGTTGAATCGCCGTGCTCGTTGCCAGAGATGTCACGGCCATGGCCGGAGAATGGCCATGGCTGAACATGAACCAGCGGAGGCTGGAAATGGAGTTGCGATGCTTGCGATGGCCAGAGATGGAATCGCGTGCTCGCGACGGAGCTTGTCGGAGATGGTCTGAGCTTGAGGTCGGAGCTTGAGGCCACCCGATGAAGCCCCAAAGCTGGGTTTGAAGGTTAGAGAAGATGACCAATTAAAGGCTTGTTTGGCAATTTTTTTTTTTGAAACATTCATAACTTAGGGGTAAAATGATCTTTCTGTATGCACACTAATGGTCAAATGGATGAAAAACTACTGTAGCAAATTTCTGGTGGGTTATGTGCGAAAGTATGTTTCACTGGTAACATGTTTGTCATTAGTCAATTCCCTATATACGCTTAGTGCAATTTGCCCTAATTTGTATAAAGAAAAATAAAAATGAGTTTATACTATTACACTCTTAAAAATAATAGATGATGCCATAATTGTATTATACTATTAGGATGTAATCCGGAGGACCTAATTGAAACGGGCGCACTTACCTGGAGTTTCTTTGTCTGCTTCTTCTTCTAATTTCAACCCTATTAACAATTGTATTTCTTCCTACACTCTTTTCTGTTCATCCCCAAATTTCTGGTAAAACCCTAATTCAGTTGATATATTTGATAAATTATAAATTATTGGTTGTGTTTGTTACCTGGCCAATTGCATTGGAGAAGAAGAGGAGTGTTGATAGTGATAGTGATAGTAACAGTGGTATAGGTTAGGTAATTGGTCATTGGTTTTTGGGTGGATGGGTAGGTGTGTGATTTATGATGAAAAACACTAGGAGGAGGAGGAAGAGGAGGAGAAAGATCGAGGCATCGATCACGGATTGTGCGTAGATGCATGTAGCGGGATCATCATCGCTCGATCTGAACTGGTTTCTTCAATTGATCTTCACTGTGTTTGTGGTTGTCTTTGCATTGCTCTACTTGGTCAAGAACACGGCCTCTAAGTGCTTCGAGGTCGACGCCAATTTCCACGGAGGAGACGCAACTGATCGCACCACCAGCTCAATGCCTGGCCTTCGCATGGACGACGCCTCCTGCATCGTCTGCGGCAATCAAGGGACCAAAAAATGCTCACGCTGCAAGGAGGTCCGATACTGGTAATGCTCTGTTGTTTTTAATAATGAATGGGTTCCTCACTTCTGTCTTTTGATAAAGTTTGTTGAGGATGAAATCGGGTTCTGCATTTTTTCATGGGGATTTCTTTTGGTTTGTGATTGTATTTACTTCACAGCTACTTGATTTGTTCCAATTTAAATGGAAAATATATAATTACTAGGATTCCACTCGGTCTATGATTTACTATCAGTTTTTAATTTATTGGATGTCTCAAATGAGTCTTTCTGGTACAGTTAGTTGTGTTTCTCAATTCTTTTTTGATAAAGATTTGTGGTCTTTCTTGGTTACATATGGTAAAGTATTGATTCTTGGTTACTTATATGTCTGTTTAGTAATATTCTCAAACAGGTGAAACTAGGAGTTAAATAATGCATAAAATGTTATTTTGCTTAGAATAGTCATTTGAAATCGACAAACTCACGTTTTTTCTCTTCTCTAAGTGCACATTTCTAGGAGAAAAGCTTTGATAGGGCTAGTTATACTCTTTAGATATCAATTACTTAGAAGGCAAATCCAGCAGCTTGCTGATAATCTACGAAATTACGGTTGGGCATCACTTGGATTATTAATTTGATAAAATGAGATTGAAACCCATTGCTATTTTCATTCCTAGGTAATGTTGTTTGGTACATTTAAAGTGTGAGAATGATAATCTTTCCCATTCTAATTTTTGTTATTTGGTTAGCATAAGTAAAAAGCAGTTAGAAAATTTACTTCAATCAAACATTTGACTGAGCATAAAGTTATGATTTTTTTCTTCTTTTTTCCCCACATTCACATGAGTTCCTTTCAATCAGACATATAAGTATGCATTATTCTAAAAATTTACTCATAATCATGTTTCCCCAAAAGACTACATGAAATTAAAAAAAAAATCATCCCAATCGGATATTAGAACACGAAGTTACGAACTTTTGAAGTGGATTATAAAACAAGAAATGAGAATGAAAATTGCATTCCATCACTCGTAGGAGGGAATTGAGCTGTTCATAAATAAGGGAATGTGAATGACTTATGGCTATGAGAATGAGGATGGAAATGAGGCGTTCTAATCCAAAGGCTATCAATGTTAATCTCATTCTTCATTCCTATTCTCAAACCAAAATTTCTAATCCAAACACTAATTGGTAGTCAAATATTGACCGATGTTTCCTCAGGGAAAGGGGATCACACTGTCTACCCACTTGCCAAATGAGTTCCTTTCACTTCTTTTTTTTCTAACCCATGTTATCAGTTTATCACCGTAGAAATTATTAACTTGTATTTTATGATTTGCTCACGATTGTATCTTTTCCTAATTAGTAAGCAATGTCGAAACTAGAAACTCACGACTTTTGGATGGCTTCATCCATGCATGTTCTCTAAAGTATAACCAGTTTGAAATTTGCTCAATTTTTTTTTTTTTTTTAACAAACCATGTTTAAAATAGAAACTCGAGATTGTTGGATGGTAATCGTTCATGCATGTTCTCTAAAGTATATCCACTCTAGGAAGCTACACACTCTATGGGATTGCAAATTTTAAGTACAATCTATTTCACACCTAACATTTTTTTTTTTTTTTTGATAAGCAATGGCCTAAAGGGGTATATATACAAGAAACCAATAGTGTTCAAGAAAGAGACTATGTCTCTTAACCCTAGCCTAAAGCTTTTGGCACCTTACCGCACCAAAGTGGTCTCTTACACCACCACCACCAAGGATGTGTAGAGTGGGGATTGATCCTGAGATCTCCTCCCACTCACACAACTGATTAACCAACTGCGCCATCCTTAGTGGTTATTTCACACCTAACTGATCTAACCTGGAGTTTTAATTAAAAGAGAGATAGGCTTTGGGGTCTAACAAATTACAAAGACATGAGATATACTCAAAGAGAGCTACTAGTCTACATATGGAAATATTTTGTCCAGGCAAAGCTATACTTGATTGAAATAAGAGTGTCACTTAACAGTTAAATTTGCACATGGATGTCTGGGGAGAAACTTTGATTTGGTCTAGGATATTGGTAGTAAATAATATGAGTTCTCTGTCCCCTGGGGAAGTACTGGTAAACCTAAATGTATGATTGTATGGAGTACTAGATTTGGGTACGAATCCGTATCGGTAACCCTTTGGTACAACCAGGTACGTACCCATCCTTGAAGCAATTCGTGCCTCCCTATGTGGCACAGGCGGTGCTGATACATCTGTATCTCAGTCAACACATATTTGGTACAAAATTCAGCTCTCTCTAACTCACTCTCGCGCCTATCTCTGTCTCTGTTCGCCTCTTGCTGGTGATCTAAACCCGGCTGTTGCTATTGGGTATTTACGGTAGTTTTGATCTCGCATACCCCCTTGAAGCGACTTGCGCCCTCCTGCACGTGGCACACATGGCCCTGATACGGCCGTATCTTAGCCAACCTGTATATGGTACAATTCAAAAATCGGATCTCCTCTCAGCCTCATTCTTGTTTCTACCTCTGTCTCTATATTGCCTCTTGCTAGAGATCAAATCTCGCATGCTGCTTTTGGGTGTTGCCGGTAGTTTTGATCTCACATCTCCCTCAGTCTCACATAGGGGTGTGCATTATTTGGTTTTAATCGAAAATCAAATCAAATTGAAGTCGTAAAATAAATTTGGTTTTATTTTAGTTATTTGGTTATTTTGATTAATTTTAAACTTTGGTTTGATTAATTTGATTTATATAATTCATTAATCGAATTAACTGAACTAATAGAACTATATTATAAAAATTCTTTTTTAAAAAAAACTATATTATAAAAATAGTTTAAGAGAAAAATTATTGTTTGTATTATTTTCAATTTTGTTACCTTTAATTGTACTCTCAAATTTTGTGGAGTCACAATCACTAATACAATTTACCATATGAAGTATGGTAGAAAATTATATTAAACATTTCATGTTAGCTTACATACTATTTGACATCATTTCTTATATGAAGTATCTGATTTTGTATAACAACATGATTATGAAAAACAGTACAAGATTGAAATATGAATAAAGATAAAAAATTTTGAAAACTGAAAATAATATAAATTATCTTATTGTCAAACAATACCCAAAGTGAATACTTTTCGCATCACTTGTGTATTTTATCTAATATATATTTGACTTTAAGTTTTTTTGGTCCAACAAACAAATAAGACATGATGTTTGTACATATGTTTAACATAAGTATGATTTTGTGCAAGTGTTTGTAGTTGTCCAAGCTATTTGACATAATTGATGTTTATATCATACTAAATATATTTTCTATTAAAAATTATAAAAATCATGTTATCATAACTAACCGACCGAATCAAAATGATTCGTTTAGGTTAGGCTATAAGATTTGAATGGTTTGAATAGGTTAGTAAAATTAGATAATCGATAATTTTGATTAGGTAGATAAAATGTTAATAATTGAATGAATGCACACCTCACATCTCTATCAGGTAACAACAGTTGCTCTCAGGTCTCCTCCAATCGAATAAATTTTTGGGTTTGCTGTAAATTTCGTCAGGTTCCATTTGACATTAATAATGTTCTATTTCATTTCTTTCTTTCTTTATTACTTGAGATTGGGAGTATACAATTATTTAATTAATAGCCCCATTTAATTTATATTTTCTTACATAGACCGTCTTTGATTAGGAGATATTAAGCTGTAGTATTTGTGAATTTAATCTTGATTTTTGTATATAAAAAAATTTAAAGTTGCTGCGCCTTCTGAGTTAGTAATTTACTTTCAACAAATAACAATTATACTAGTTTTGTAAGCATCAGTAATTTTACGCATTTAATCAAACTTGATTGACTAACTAAAGATTATATTCTATGTGAACTCTTCTAAATTGTACCTTGTGGATTAGTAACAATGTGATTCATGCTGCTTCTCATCTTTGTGATGCTAGTTACCTCATATGGCCTTATGAGATAGTCATATAATATTCAAGACTTCAGGTGAAGGAATCCTTGATTTTACAATTAAGTTCATGCCTATTTGTTAATATTTTTCATTTTTCTTCTCAGCTCCCAAAAGTGCCAAACAGAGCACTGGGCTTCTGGTCACAAAACAAAATGCAGAGTAACTTCAGTCCAGACTGCTCCTACAAACAATGGATTGGAACCTTCTGGTTTTGGGACTAAAAAAGGTTCTTCAATCGCATTGGTTCCTGGAAATGGAACCAAGAAGCTTATTAGAAAGCGAAAAGAGGTAAATAATTCCTCATCCTTTTTGTAGCTTGAACTATTTTGGTCACTCATACTATGCTTTCATAACACAATTATGAACCCATTTTCAGGTTCTTTTCCCGTACGAGGAATTTGTGAAGTATTTCAACTGGAACAAGGAAGGATTTACTCCATGTGGGCTCTTAAATTGTGGAAACAGGTTATCATTTTACATTGTAACATCTTTAAGTTATAATATTCTCTTTTCCTTCCGAGTTCCGAGTTCCGATACTTTGATTTATCATCTGTTGGATGTTTTGACTGACTAGTGACATCTTCAGCTTGTACACTCATGCCTGTACTGACACACATTCACACATTTACTGGAGATGTATTTTAATGTTTTATTTTTGGTTCCGCTATCTTTGTACAGTTGCTTTGCCAATGTGGTTCTACAATGTCTTACACATACGCGGCCGCTTGTGGCTTACTTGCTGGAGAAAGGCCATCGAAGAGAATGTAAATTCATTAATTCTTTTCACCCCTATTCCTTTGATGCCAAAGCAACTTTATTAGAATATTTTACCTTTTGTTTTTCAGGCAGGCGAAATGATTGGTGTTTTTTGTGCGAGTTTCAAACACATGTTGAGAGGGCAAGTCAAAGTCCGCAATCCTTCTCACCAGTAAATATTCTTTCTCGGTTGCCTAACATTGGTGGTGGTAATCTTGGATATGGAAGACAAGAGGATGCTCACGAGTTTATGAGGTTCTTGGTTATTACTTTTAGTATTGCCATCTTATTTATTTACTCGTTTTAGTGACATTGACTCTTTCAATAAATTTATTTTCCCAGGAAGTGAAAGCTACTACGTCTATCGACTGTATAAGATATAAAATCTTTTTTTTAACATATAGGTTTGCTATTGACACAATGCAATCAGTTTGTCTCGATGAATTTGGTGGGGAAAAAGCTGTCCATCCTAGCCATCAAGAAACAACCCTTATTCAACATATATTTGGCGGTCGCCTTCAATCACAGGTTATGCCACTTCTCACGCATGCTACTGCACATATTTTTACTTGCGGTATTTGTTGTTTCCTTCTTACGTCTGACATGTTAGATGCTTTGTGTTTTTTTATTTAGGTGATGTGCACAAAATGTAATAAAATTTCAAATCAGTATGAAAATATGATGGATTTGACTGTTGAAATTCATGGGGATGTTGGAACATTGGAGGAATGCCTAGATCAGTTTACGGTCAAAGAGTGGCTTCATGGAGAAAATATGTATAAATGTGATGGGTAAGGATCTTATCTTCGCAGGCTTGAAGTATAAATAGCCTAATTTGCACTCCATATTTATGTGCCTTTTAATACTTTATCAAATAGTAACTCTGCAGAGATTTAGGTTGGAGGTTTAGTTTTGTGGCAGATATTAGTTTTCTACGCATGCCTTTTTTACCAACATACCCATGGTTTAAGCTGAATCTAACTATTAATATATCAGCGCTGGTATAAGAATCGGTACTTTGACAGTGGATCAAATACTCACTCATACCTATATTTGACTCATTGTAGAATTCTGTTAGTTGGCTCCTGCACATGATCTTGTAACATATTTATCGATGTTACTTCAACCCCCCAAAGCCCAAGCTCTTAGGAGTTGGGGCCCAACTGGTATATTAAGTAGTCTCAAATTCTTCTCACTTTCAGTCTGATACTTACATATAAATGACATGCCACTCTTGTTCACAGTTGCAATGACTATGTCAAGGCATGGAAGCGTCTCACAGTGCTGCGGGCTCCAAATATTCTAACTATTGCATTGAAAAGATTTCAGGTGAAATATATTCCATGTACAGGATGTTTAACCAATTTGTTATATTTTTCTTTCTCAGTGATCTTAGCCCAACGTATTTTCTCATCATTGCTGCATTTTTTAGATATCTTGGTAAATGATCATGGGTTTTTACTTTTATTTGTTGTCAATTTCTTGCAGAGCGGGAGGTTTGGGAAACTTAACAAGAGAGTAACTTTCCCTGAGACTTTAGATCTTAGCCCATACATGAGTGAAACAGGAGATGGTACAGATGTTTACAAGCTGTATTCGGTCGCTGTCCACGTTGATATGCTGAACGCATCATATTTTGGTCACTACATCTGCTATACTAAGGATTTTTGTGGAAATTGGTACAGAGTTGATGATTGTAAGGTATAGATTGCTCTCCCTCCCTCCCTCCAAGTGTGTTCCTGACCACTGGTTATTCTTGCATGACGTTAGTACCAATGAGTCTCCATGTTATTGCACCCTATAAATATATATTTGAAAAATGTCACTGCATGCATGTTAAAGTCACCATTTTGTTATGTGATCCAAAGTGATTAACATTGTTATCATCTGACCTACCCATAGAATAAAGGTCTGATAATCAAGTGGTTTCTGATTTCTGGTTAAGGGGAGAATTGGTTTGCTCTTTCTACTTTTAGGTGGCCATGACATAACTTCTATGCATCATAGGTGTTTCCTTGGAGAACACAATTAGTTTTCATTTTTTGGTTTCTAGGTTGATGTCCTATACCAATGCTTGAGATTAAACATTGCGTATGTTAACATACATATTCACTCACTCACACATCAATATACCTGCATTCAGAAATATAGCGTGTTCCGAGTTATACTTCAAACTTCAATTTCTCTGATTTTTTATTTTGTTTTTTTTGTTTGGTTTTGTTTTTTCAGGTAACAATGGTTGATTTGGATGAGGTACTTTCTCAGGGAGCATACATGCTTTTATATAGCAGGTACTTCTCTTTTACTTTTAACTGACACAAGCTATCTGTTACTATCTACCCTGTACTTGATCCATTCTGTTCTTAAAATGCATTGTAGCAAACTTTTGCGCCTTAATGATGGTCGATCATTTTTCGTGTTAGGTAACTAGTACCCAGTTCTTAACATTGAATAAACTATAATTAAATGGTCAGCATGTCATGTACTCATGTGTGTAATTGAGGACCAATTTGGTACAAAATGGATACTAAGAAGACCATTTTAGAACGTTCTCCTTTTCTTATCACCCTCGGTCTTTCTTATGTAGTTCGTATTGAATTGAGTAGTATAATCAGTAAAATGTGTACTTGGGTCCATGAAGTTAATGGTAATTTAGAGCATCTAACTTTGCCTTGTAAGGTTAGGTTTGGATAATTAGCTCGGGAAATTTATAGTATCTATTTTGGTTACTTCTATCATGTGTTTAGAGTATCTATTTTGGTTACTTCTGTCATGTGTGAAGTTAATGGTAATTTAGAGCATCTAACTTTACCTTTCCAAGTGCAAAAAAAAAAAAAAAAAACAAAACAAAACAAAAACAAAAACAAAACAAAACAAATTCATGTCCGATTTGCGAATTTAGTTTTACCAATTTAAAAATGAAAAAAAAATCCAGATTCCACTCATGGATTCTTGCCAATTTGAGTGAATCTGCTCAAATGGCTGCCGGATCCGGCAGATTGCAGATATGGGCTCTGCAGTCCCAACCCTTCACAGTCGCTGATGATAACCGGTTACTATCTCTTGCATGCACACAACTCTCCTTCCTCTCTTCTGGCACGAACTATTTTTTCATGTGTTTCTCGGTGTAGATGACAGGTAGCTTAGGTTTTATGGGAGGAACAGGAAAGGGATAGATATGAGAATGGGAGAGAATAGAGGGATGCTCTGAATTGAAAGTTAAAAAAGATAAACAATGAAAAGGATAAGATTGGAATTGGAGGACATGTGGAGAGACATTTGTGGGAGTGGGTTATTCGGACAAAAAAAAATGTTAGTGTAATTCAGTATTAATCGAATAAAAATTCCATGTGTTCTAACAAATCGCATCTTACATTTTCTGAAAATTGTGAATCAGTTAAATTGGTTTTACATACCCTGATAAGCATGCTGCATTGACTTATACCTTGCCGCCTTGAATGCTTGTTTTATATTATGCACTTTGTTTCCTTAGATATTCTCTGTTGAGAAAACATGGTTATGTGAGCTTGTTGGTGCAAATCAAATAATGGCATTCATGCTTATTTGGCTCGCTCTCTTATATGTACGTACATAAGTACTACTTAGTTCAACTGCATGGGAAAGTTAATAAAGAGAATATTAAAATGAATGACATGTTGAGCAGGGTTTGTGCTCGGCCATCATCTATGAAGACCACTGTATCTTCAGCTGTAGTGAAAGTGGAAGGCCCAAAAGAAGTTGAATGCTTGAGTAACAGCTCTGGGCACCTTTCATCTGATAGTGGTGAACATTCTAAGCTCTTCAGCTGTGGAAAAGGAATCTATTCCCAGGCTGTGAGAGAGGATATGGATGTTGCTAATTCTGTGAGAGAAGATGGAAAGAATGATTCATGTAGAGCAAATCCGGAGGATACAAATAGTTGTGGGTCATATCTGCTGTCTAAAGGCCCTGCAATGGCAGAAGCAGAACCTATGGATGATATTTGTGAGCCAATTCCAAATGATGATATACAAGAAGAGCATGGCAATGGACATGCGCATCCGATGCTCAACGGTTTCACTTCAACTCACAGATTATCCCTTTGTTCAGTTGAAGATCCAGTCGAATTGGCAAATGGTAGTTAATGATGAGGGGTTCAATAGTGACTCTCATATTTATTAATAATTTGTTAAATTTATCCCATGAAAAGTCGAATTGGGAATTTTTATCTGGGGTTTTCAATATTCTGTCAAAATCTCAGATTTAGTTGTACCAATTTTAGTTTGATTTTTGGGACCTGACTTCAGGATACAAGTATTCAATGAGAGAAGGAACCAGATTTATGTTTTCATATTATGTTACGCATTTGTTTCAAAATAAGTGTTTTTTTTTTAGAGAAAAATGAAAAAGAAATTAGTTATTGTTGTATATTTTATTTTTTATTTTATACTCATATGTTGTAACAAACTTAAAATAAGAGGGTATTTGTTTAAGCTTATAAGCTGGTCAAACGAGCTTATAAGCATTAAAATGATTTTTTTTTATCAAGTTACATGTTACATGTTTGGTAAATTAAAAAAGTGCTTATAAGTCTATGCTTATGAGCAATAAAAAAATAATCTAGGGGTGCCCAACTTCTCATTTTTTTAGCTTATACAAAAAAAGAGTTAGTTCAACCATTAAAAAGTCATTTATGCGCTTATAGTTTTATTTGATAAAAACAAAGAAAAAAATCATAATTTTGTTATTTAATATTTGATTTAAGTGATTTTTATGTTATTTTTGTAAGTCTTTTTATTAAAAATATAATTGTGCCTAATTTTTTAAATATCAATTATTTATATAAAAAACTGAGATATTCAATTACACATTCAACATAAAAGTATAAAAAAAATAGACAAATATTAAAAAAATATAACTTTGTATTTTGATTTTCAATTCATTTTCTTTCAATATTCTCATGAATTCGTCAAAAACAACATGATTATTTAAATAAAAATATTCACCTATAAAATGTTATTAATGTCTTTTATAGTGAATTTGATATTATAAATTATTTATCACCACTTTTTACCAAATCAATCAAGTTTTTATTAGTACTTTCTTACCGTAATAATTAAAAAGAGTTTGAGTACATTAATACTTATCAGCTGTTTTTGAGAAGCTAATTCAAACACGCTCAAGATAAAACAGGATGGGTGGCTCTTAACCAGCTTGATATTACTAAAACCAACTATTAAGCTTGACGAGACTATTTAGAGGTCATCCATAGGACGTTGGGTTTTAATGAGCCATGGGTCCACTAGATGATGATGTGCCTTAAATCAATGAGGTACGTTTGGCAATGATGGGGTCTGTGATAGGATGACCTTAGCTCCGCAATCTATTTCTTATATGTTCGGATGGCCTGTCAGTTTTTTATTCAGTCTCGTGAAGCATTCTGATCAATTCATGGTTATAAGGTGGCGCTTGAAGCGTCCCAAGAATGTCGATATATGTATAAACCTTAATACTTGTGAGTATAAGTACCCCTACACATTTAATTTGTCCATAATTTTCTCATTTGTTCTATGTATTCTAACTTGATTTGATATAAGGGAATGAGATTTTGAAATTTATATTCTTTTTTTTCATAAAGTTGAGGTTTTCGATAAAACTTTCAAGTTCCCAACGAATCATGAACTTGTTTTTGACAAATGAAGAATAGTAAGTTTGACATTTCCAAACTCAATTTTCGTTAAACTTAATTAACAGAATGAGTGAAAAATAGTATATAGTAGTTTAAAGGGCAAATTGCACTAAGCCCTTATGAATCTTTGGTACAATTATTTTTACCGTTAAAATAAATGGATGAATCTTTTAACAGATGTTTGTAATTTTTTTTTAATGTCTGAAATACCCTTCTTCTTCTGCCTCTTGATGCCTTTGAAGCTTCCGGCGACCATATGAATTTCCCGGTCGCCAGAATCTGCATTTTGTCACCAGATTTTATGAGAAACAACAAAAGCAAATCAAATCAACTAAAGTAAAACCCATTCAAACCAATTAAAACCAAATCAAACCAAATGAAATCAAATTTAAAACAAAACCAAACCCAAAATCACCACACCATATACCCAGATTTCGGCGGTTCTTCCTCCTCCTCGCACGGCCACCGTCGCCGACGAGCGTTGAAGGCGGCGTGGTCCGTGGAGAAGGTCGCCGCCGTCGTGGTCCGTGGAGAAGAAGGCCGGCGATGCCGTCATGGTCCTTGGAGAAGAAGGCGGCCGCCCAAATCCGAAGAGACGAGAGTGGTCGGGGTCGAGCTTTGGCGGAGTGGTTCTGGTTCGGCTTGCTGGCGGTGAGATAGACAGAGGA
>JAYMTA010003172.1:0-14836 GCA_036897625.1 Pelargonium cotyledonis | reverse complement strand
TTCTTGCATCACCATTAAAGGGATTTTGAGCTTGCTGATGGAGAACATTGAGGCCAGCGACAAAAGGAGGCTCATTTCTCTGGGTATGGGTGACCCAACAGCTTATTCTTGCTTCCGTACCACCAAAGTTGCAGAAGAAGCTGTTGTTGACACTCTCCAATCTGACAAGTTTAATGGCTATGCTCCCACTGTTGGTCTTCCCCAAACTAGAAGGTTAACTTCTGATTATTGTTTTTGTTGCAATTTTGTATGATGGGTTGTGTTCATTGTGTATTTTGCTTATTGGATTGTGTCTTTTTAGTTCATTTTGTCTCAATTGATATTGAAATGTTGATATTGGTTGTGTTCAATGTGTATTTTTCTTATTGGATTGTGCTTTTTTGGGTTCATTTTGTCTCAATTGATATTGAAATGTTGATATTGGATGTGTTCTAGATTTTGGGTGTATATTCTCCAAACAAGGTAAAATTAAGATTTTTTTAAATAATTTGGTTGGTTCTTCTGTAGTTCATTTTGTCTCAAATGATATTGAAATGTTGACATTAGTTGTGTTATGGATTTTGGGTGCACTTCATCCCCAAACTAGAGGGTGAAGTTTTGATTTTTTTTTTCTCTCTTTTTGGGTTTTTGTTTTGTTGCAATTTTGTGAATTGGGTTGACTTCAATGTGTGTTTTTTCATATTGGGTTGGATTCTTGGAGTTCATTTTGTCTCAATTGGTATTGAAATGTTGATAATGGTTGTGTTCTGGATTTTGGGTGCACATCCTCCCATACAAGATGGTAATAAAGTCTTAATTTTATTTGCTGTCTTTTTGGGTTTTGGTTTTGTTGCAATTTTAAAAAATGGGTAGAATTCAATGTGTGTGTTTTTATTGGGTTGTTTTTTTGGAGTTCATTTGGTCTCAATTGATATTGGTTTTGTTCTGAATTTTGGATGTACTTGAGTTTTGGTTTTGTTGATGATTACAGATGTGATTTTCTTGTGGATTCAATCTTGAATTTACAGTTTGAAGGAGACAAATAGATTGGTTCATGGTTTAGGATTTAGTTTTGTTGGAATTTTGTAGAATGGGAAGTGGCCAATTTCTTTTTGGGTTGGTTTTGTTGTGTATTTAAAATTAACTTTACAGGTTAAAGGTAAAAAATAGATTTGTTCATGGTTTGGGATTTAGTTTTGTTGGAATATTTTAGATTGGGTTGGTTGGATAATTTTGTGCCAGTTGATCTTGAAATATTGATATTGGTTTCTGGGTTGTGTTCTGGAGTTTGGGTCTGCTTGAATTTAGATTTTGACAAGTTATGCTTGTTGCATTTGAGATGGTTTATGGTTTTTTATTTTTATATATTTATAATTGTTTTTGGGTCAGATTTGACAGCAAGCTGAACTATTTGAAGTTATGAACAATTTCAAATTTGATATTCTGTGGACTTAATATTGTTCATATAGTGCCTTATTTCAGCCTCAATTTCCTTGATTTTGTTATTTTTATAAGTCATATTAATTGTATGTAATTAAGAAAACAGGTAGGAGTAGTTCTAGAATCTGACTTCTTGTTCTGATTAATCAAACTGTACAATAATCAGTATAGAAACAAAAAGATAAAGGTAAAAGAAAAAGTACAATAACAACAAAAACTAACCAATTCCAGTATGAGAAGAATATTTGGACAAGTACGATCCTCGGATGCTGATGAGGCTTGGAACCAAAAAGTGAAGGAGTGAACTATTAGTTTCTTTCGGAACTATTTCAAAGATAGAGACGATATTCCAATAACAGAGTGAGAAGTGAGACTGAGAGCATGTTCATCCTCTCAACAATAAGCTTCTATAATCACAGAAATGGTGAAAAGGGCTTTAAAGAGGATAAATACAGCATCTTTGATAGCTACACTTCCTGATATAAAGAATTATTTTTTGCGGAATTTCTGGACATCACTTCCCTTATTATCACTAGTGTTTGAAAGCAATGTGTTGGGGAGCTAAACACTTGTTGCAAAGTAATCAAAAAGTCAGTAGATGCTCCTGATTAATATTCTTACTAAGGATTGTGTGTTAAAATTTAGATGAGTCTAATCTAGTAATAATCAATGCATACAGTTTTGTTCACAATATGCACTGACCATGAACACTTTATATCATGATGGCTGTTATTATGAAGCTTAGATTGCTTCATTCATTTCATTATATATATATTTTTCTTTTTACAGGGCAATAGCTGAATACCTGTCTCGTGATCTTCCTTACAAGTTATCAACAGATGATGTTTTTGTCACTTCTGGTTGCACGCAAGCTATTGATGTTGCATTGGCAATGCTTGCCCGCCCAGGTGCAAACATATTACTTCCAAGGCCAGGGTTCCCGATATATGAGCTTTGTGCTGCATTCCGAAATCTTGAAGTTCGGCATTTTGATCTTATTCCCGAGAAAGGCTGGGAGGTCGATCTTGATGCTATTGAAGCTTTGGCAGATCAGAACACGGTTGCGTTGGTAATTATAAACCCAGGGAATCCTTGTGGAAATGTTTACTCTTACCAACACTTGAAGAAGGTTAGTGGTCTACAATATGGCTTCAACCACCAAATCATACAATTTTGTACTTTTAAGAGCTCAAGTTTACATATAGCATCATATGAGGATATTGCTTCTTATTGTATTTGTATTGTACTTTAGATTGCAGAAACAGCAGAAAAACTAAGAACTCTTGTTATCGCTGATGAAGTTTACGGGCACCTTGCTTTTGGACGAAACCCATTTGTGCCGATGGGAGTTTTTGGATCAATAGTTCCTGTTCTTACTCTTGGATCTCTATCAAAGAGATGGATTGTGCCAGGATGGCGTCTTGGTTGGTTCGTGACAAGTGATCCCAATGGCACATTTAGGAAACCCAAGGTTCTCTTTCTCTCATTAGAGCCTCTAAACATTTTTAATCATTCAAATGCCGTGTGACATTGACATCACGGGGTCAAGTCAGGAAACTGTCTCTCTGCATAAGCAGGGTTAGACTGCATGCATAAATGACTTTCCCCAGACCCGATATTGGTGGGACCCTCGTGCATTGAGCTATTCCAGCTCTCGTGTCTCCATTCACATTGTCATGTTTTGGCATTTACACCAAAAGAGAATTTTTGTTAGTTCTAGTTTATTGGTCTTGGCTTTCACAATTAGACTCTCCACTTTCATTTCTACTGTTGCTAAATTTGTTCTTTCTTCTTCCTCAGATTGTTCAGCGAATTAAAAAATACTTTGATATTTTAGGGGGGCCTGCAACTTTCATTCAGGTATGCATTTTTTGAACGTTACCCTCTTCATCTGAAAAGAGTGTCTGTTTTCCCATTTTTGTAAAATTTAAGGATAAGTTAGTTAGAGTCGAAGTTTCCATCTTATACTCCCAAGTTCTCTTAATGTAATAAACTCAAAGGTTGGTAATTCATGCATAACTAACTAACCACAAAAAATGGGACAGAGGGACTATGAGTTTTGAAATTCTGTAACTTATTCACGTGTCGTAACCAAATTCCATTAATGTCAACAACTCATTTTGTTTCCTTTATTATAATTTTGGTGCATCAGGCGGCAGTTCCCCGAATTCTTCAGCAGACCGATGATATGTTCTTCAAGAAAACCAATACTTTACTGAAGCAGACTGCTGATATTTGCTGTAACAAGATCAAGGAAATCCCGTATATTACTTGCCCGTACAAGCCCGAGGGATCTATGGCTGTCATGGTGAGAAAAACAAAGAATTTTTGGCTCTATGCTGATTGAACTGTGTTTATACAGATAATCTTGACCACCTTTTTTCATTTAATGCAGATGAAATTGAATCTTTCTTTGCTGGAAGATATTAGTGATGATATTGATTTCAGTTTCAAGCTGGCCAAAGAGGAATCTGTGATTGTTCTTCCAGGTTAGAAACAAGTATATAATTTTAGTGTTTCGTATTTTGGCTAATGTCCTTCACAAGTAAATTTTAATTCGGTACTAAGAAAAAGAAACCCGTTTAGTTTTACATGTGTTTGCTCTAATCCTTGCAATATGTCTAGTTCTGTTTTTCGCCTTAATCTAGGAAAAAACTTACGGCCTCTTCAATCTTCATTGTTGCTCGCTTTCAGAGAAACTTGCATAAGGGACCATAGTTCTATTGGAAACTAATGTCTATAAGAGAACATCTAGGTACAAACACAAGTGTATAAACGCCAGCGTCATTATGAGGGGTTTGATTAGGAACTAGTGATCCCTAGCCATTGAATATGCGCTTGTGCACTTAGGCTCACCCTGTTGGCAATGTTGATGAAATGGCCTGAACAACACATTTGGGAGCGCCTATGTGCATAAACCTTATTTTACAAATAAGTGCACAAAGATATAAGAGCAACAACAAAAAAGTGCAGGCTGACAATGAAAAAGTCTAAACGTTTTAAGTTTTCGTGCTCATTCACTCGAGGTTTTTCCTTTTTTTAGTCATGTTGTTTGTATTAAACGTGCTTTACCCCAAAGCTTCGGTCCTAAGCTAAAGCGTTAGAAGAGTCCCTCTTGTAATAATAGATCTCGAGAGCCCGTCTTTTGTAAAGCACTCAAGCTCCCTACTCCCTCAGCTTGATCTTTTGTTCATTTGTGAGATATGTGATGCCTTGAGAACCGTCTTTGTAGCATCTCCTACTAAGCCAAAGATTTTGCATAGTCGGATTGTTTTTTTCAAATAAATTTGCCTAATGGACAAAGCTACACAAGGGGTAGCTCTCTGCTTTTACCGTAAACCCCTCCAACAGGAATTGAATTCACAACCATTACTAAAGAAGTGTGATGCTCGAACCATTGGTTGTTCCCTTGGGACATAGTTGGCTTTGTGTTATAAACAGAGAGAGTGCAATAAAACAATTGAAGCCAGGAATGACTTTAATCTATGTACTTTTCAAATATTCTCCGTACTACTTAGTTGATCAAGTTATCGTTCAGAAGATTCCACTCGTCAATTCAGGCATATGCAAGTGATTTTGAAGCTATCGGTATGAAGTTTATGACAGTGGAGTTTCTTTTGCAGGAGTTACGGTTGGGCTAAAAGATTGGATCCGAATAACTTTTGCAGCGGATCCATCTTCCCTCGAAGAAGCTCTAGCGAGGATCAAATCTTTCTGTCAAAGGCACGCCATATACGAAGAAAACTAGCTACCAACAAAACCAGGTCGGGTTTTCGTTGAGTTCTTGCTAGTATCTCGCATTATTTTATCTCTACCTGTTACACCAAATGAAGGTTGTTAAAGTTTGTAACATTAGTCCATATCTTTCCCCAGACATTGCTATGCATTTGTCTGATAATACAAACAAGAACAATAAAACTAAAAATTGTATATAAAAGTTTCTCTCGAAAGTTAGAATTTGCTTCCAAAGTTGTCATGCATGTGTACAAGGACGATCCTTTCAGGTTTCAAGAACTTGTGGATTATGAACCAAGAAATGATTGTTCTTTGGAACAAATTGATTTTATGATATGAATGAAATTATCCTTGTACATGTAAGAACTATAAGTTAATAAAACTATGTATTTATTGCTTGTTATTATAATTATGTTATCGTCAATTCGTACTATAAATTGTGTACAGGACCTGGCATAAAAAGATATCGGGTAGGGATGGGGGAAGAATAAAGAAGGGGAACGGAAACAGCAATCCGCTGTGCTCCCGCCCCTTTGACGTTCCTTAAATTCTAGACAATACAAATGGATCATGAACGTCAACTAAAGAAGTTTGGTGATACAACAGCATTTCATTACTGTATATACAAGAGGGCTTAGAGTTTATTGCACACCAATGGATAAAAAACATGAAATATGCAAGAACCAGTTTAATTCGCATAACACGCTTTTAAAATTTACTGGCTCTACAAAAACTTGTCTATGCTGGAGGAGAGAGTGGACTTCGGAACAGCACCAATAATTGCATCCTTCTTCTCGCCAGCTTTGAAAATAATGACTGTCGGGATGCTTCGGATTCCATATTTTGTTGCAATGGAGGGGCTCTCATCGGTGTTCACTTTGTAGCATTTGAGTTTCCCAGTGTACTGCTTTGCTAGTTCATCGATTACAGGGTGAATCATCCGGCAAGGTCCACACCATGGAGCCCAAAACTCAACCAGAACTGGGAAGTCAGAGTCAAGGACTAGAGACTGCCACGAGGCATCAGTCACAGAGGCCACTGCATTTTGAAGAAACAATACACTCTTAATTTCATTACAACATGTTTTTCTCAAACTTAGACCTTTATGAATGACATTGAATAAAAAATACACATGATTTAAAGAGTGAAGGTGTTGCTTTTATAATAATGCAAAAGTATGAGCTGAAAGAGACATCTGAAGACAAACAAACAAAACAGAACATGAAAAAAGAAAGAAAAAAAAAAATTCTCCACCCAAAATTAGTGTTCACTCTCCACTTTTTCTACGACTTTGTGCCAATGGGTGTCTACTTTCTATTTTGGATAGTTAGTTTTGTATGAATAAACAGTAGTATTCCTAAAATATGTTAGAGAGAACCATAGAGTTTGTTACAGCAAGAGAGTGTCCCCTTAATTTTGACAAAAATAAGAAAGCGGACACTCATTTTGAGATGAAGGAACTAGTATCTCTAATCTAACTTATTTACCAAAGCAACTTCCAAGTTCCAACAAATATTAAATACTGTGATGAAATATATGAATGAGCTAAAATAAGGAAACTGAAAAATTTCAAGATCCAGCTGATGAACCAAAGCTGTTAAAGGACAATCTAATAAGAACAATAGATTGCAATGGAAATGCTTGCATCTATTCGAAAAACCACGCCATATGGCCTATGTAACAAATCCAGTACTATACGATGATTAAGGTATCTGAGTCAAGTTCGGGAGATATGCAAAATTGTTTCATGTTTAAAGGCATTTAACCATTTGGGAGTGAGTTCTGTTCCCTTTTTATTTGAAGGGAATGGAAAAGGGGACAACAATGAAAATAAGAATATACGGTCCCTAATTTACACACAAGAAAGATGTAATTCAAAAGCCAATGAATTACGGACCCTGACGGTTCCAAGTTCAGGTAACATTATCACACGATAATTTTACTAATAATCCCAAAAGTAGCAAACATGGCATTTCTATTCACTCGAGATTATGATTCTAAACTTATCATTGAGTTGCAAATCAAAACTATCAATGACAAAACAATATGATTAAGCTTAGAGATTATCTGATTTAAAAAAAAAAAAGAAAAGCTTAGAGATTATCTAATCAAATACAACTATTTACTGACCTTATAAAGCTAAGGCTAAAATCAAAATCAAAACTTTATTTTCTTATTCACTTTCCACTGCAAACCAATGGGCAAGAAAGAATCCATCCACCAATACTAACAATAGGTTATTCACAAACTCTATATCAATCCAAAATTTCGCTAAACAAATATAATAATAAAAATTTCAACATTTTAGCTAATTTAGTTTATTTCAATCGTAAATTTGCAAACATAAGCAAACATGATAATATAGAGCTGATAAATAATTTCTCCTATTCTCTCACCAACCGAACAGACGTTTTCAAGCTCCAACACACTACAGTCTACATAATACAACACAAATTAACAACCATCACTTTCATTTCTGACCTACATCAGAGCAAAACAAAACCCTAGAAACACAGAATCAATCACAAATCATCGCTATGAAAATCAAAATAACAACACCGACTGACCTTCAACGGCGGTGTCCTGAGCCTCGCAAACGATCCGTCCTCGGCGACGGAGTCCCGAGCCGGTACCCTGAGTCACCGACCGAGCCAGAGAAGTCGGCGTGATTCTGAGCCCTCTGAAATCCGGCAGCCTGGCCGATGGCCGGAGACCGGAGATCGAAGAGAAGGAGGAGGAAAAGAGAGCCGGAGAAGGCATGGCGTAGGCGCGAGGAACCGCGAGAGCATCGAGTACTGTGGCCATGGACGCAGAGGAACGGAGCTTGAGCGAGAGAGACAGAAGCGAAGTGCTTTTGGGATCAGAGAGAAAGATGGTGTAAGAGTGTGTATAGTGTATGGTTTTATGCCTACGGTGAATCTTATGCAGTTTGTGAGGTGACCTGATGGGGACATGACACGTGGCACCCACTACATCCTACGTGGAAAACTACAATCCTCCATTTGGTTTGAAAAATCAAAAGAATGACCAATGGGTATGAAATTGGAGATTGTATTTGTGATGTTGCAATCTCCCAAAATTGTAGTATCTCTTCATGTTTATACTAGGATTCGTAAAATAATCCAAGTATTGGAGACGACCTGAAACTATGTGACTATAAAGAACGGAAATGATTAAGTCATGTAATGGAATACATGTATAATGCATATACATGATGTGAATTGATCTTAGCCTTTCATTTTTACAAATGGTTATAACCTGATTTTGGCATGGTTTCAACCCGGCTTTGTTGTGGCTTCATGTGGGGGTGACTAAAGAGTTGACAAATGACAACATCTGGTGTGGCTGACATTTTTTATATTCATTTGTTTTTCTTGTTATACTGTGGTTGGATGACTAAGGAGTTGACACATGGCAACATCTCGAAACACAACTTATTTTCTACATGAATTTGATTGGTCCGGTAACCCATGTATGAAAATATGAGAGAAAATCACATCGGGCTTGTTTGAACCAAATATTATTGATGTCTATATCAGGCCACTGAATCTCATATTGATGATTTCTGTTTCTATATTCAAGAACCCTAGAGTTCGAAATGTTATGACTCACACAGGATAAGAGAAATGAAGTTTTCTTTCTCAAAACGGACCAGTACACCAATAACAACTTTAGAAATGCATGACGATCTCAAAATTATGTTCGCAAGAAGTTTAGTTATGTTAATTAGTGAAAGGAATAAAGAATGGTCAAAGATTGTATACGGTACCTTCATCTTATATCCATTCTCAAGAACTTTAAGTTGTTCCAGGTCCTCTTCTAGTTGCAATGGAGTAGGTTTAAGCTTTGGATATATGTTTAAGAACTTCGAATCATAGCTCTGGCCGAACATACAAAAAAAAACACAGATCAAAAGGTGATAATAAAATAACACAACAAAAGGACATCAAGTTTTATCATCCTCGTCCTTTTCTCTTTTACTGTCAATTTGGTACCTGAATTCCTAGATGAAGCATGTAAGGAAACTGCGGATTGATCTTCCCAGATCTGCATCGAGTCAGAGACCAAACTCATCAAGACTAACACACAAATGGATACGATGCAAATTGTTATCAACGTACGTAAAATAACTTCTAAAAAATGAATTGAGTGAACAAATAAACTCACTTATTAAATGGAATAAGTCCACGAGAAAAATAGATAGCATAACCACGATTATCCACAACACATTTCACTCGATTTGGATCAAACGCATCTTCAGGTTTTAAGGATGTGACAGCAGTGCTAAATACTGCGTCTGGGGCTGCCTGCAAAGCATAATTAATCCCGACATGAGCTCAATACCTCATTTTGTAAATACAGAAACAATATTTTTTAGAACTTTAGACTTCTAACGATATAACAATTTAAATTTCATGTTAATGGGTGAGGGTAGTGTATTTCACGAGGGTGCATGCACTGCAAGAGGAACATATTTACCTGCAGAGCTCTAACAATCCCATCTATTATCTCAGGTTCAATGATAGGTTCATCACCCTGAATATTGACAACAATATCATACTTCTTCTCAAGCTTCTGAAGTGCTTCATTGCATCGCTCAGTACCTGTAAACTAACCGAAAAAAGAATATAAATGGGCATCAAATCCTATTGTAGTAAGAAGTTCATAAGCACCTAACAACCTACCGTTTTGACAAGATTCTGACGTCATTATCACTTCAGCACCAAATCCTCGACAGCATACTGCGATTTTCTCATCATCTGTTGCCACAACTGCAATAGGAAAGAGACATTACAAACACACAGAGAGAGAGAGAGAGAACTGTAAGATTCATATTCTGAGAATAATATGCTTATATGTAATTCATGCAAAAGTGTCATATTTTAATTATACTATACATTTCATTGGCAACCCTAAAACAATGTAGCGTGAAGCTCACTACAGGTAGAAAGTAATTTGATCATTAAGTGACCAAAGTTGGATGACAATGCCAACAGCAGTGAAACTGAAACATATCACTACACTATGAAACAGAGTAACAGATGGACAAGTGGAGCTTGTCTGATATCAATTCTCCTATTTACCTTTCTGTTGACATCACAACTTGCATTTAGTTGTGCCTCAAATATAATATAGATTGACTTAATGTAAATAGTATTGTAGATTCAATTTCCAACTTGTGAATCTGAAACTACAACAGGACTATACAAGAAGCTCAAGTAAGCAGACGTACCAACATGGTCCAGTGTAGTTGCCAGCTTTGCCCTTTCCCATGTTCTCTGTCAAAGACCAACTACAGATGTGAGACTACAACATGATAGGCACTATATACTCTAGGTAATTATAGAATTACTACACTGACTCAAGAAAAATATTGAGAATTAACTCAATTCTCTCATTGACTAGGGAGTGATTCTTCATTGTAAATATATTGTAGCAAGTGTATTGATCTTTTTCCAAGATTAGGTACCTAATGCATCTATATACTTTACTCTTTGTTATTCAGATGAAATCAAGCAATACTTTTCTTCATGCTTGATAAGAGGAAGTGTATTGAACTCGGAAACCTATGTGCACTATTCTGTCCAAAAATCATCTTGTTTACGTTCTCTAGGAACTCAAATACTTGATAAGAGGAGTTAATAGAAATCTAGGTGCTTTTGAAACAATTGAATTTTGAAGACATTTGGTAAGCAGTCCACCTATTGAGACTTCTCTCCATATACTTTTGTTTCCTAAACTTTTATCTCAGTGAAGCAACACGGAAGTAGGGACTGCAACAGTGCCAACTCCATCTAAACTTCAAAATGATAACACGCTGCCAAAGAGCTCTAGTACTCAACTAAATATCTTTCAGCAGCCTAGCAGCAACTTTACTCTAATCCTAATTCTGGTAACAACAAGATCTCTGAAACCCACTTGCTCAATCCTGTCCAAGATAGTTACTTAACATTCAGTTACTCTACTTCCCTAAATCAAAAGCCTCACCAAATGGCAAATTATATGTAGCAAAGATCTAAAGTTTAGATGTTAAATCGTGATTCATATCGTGAATCGGGAGAGGATTTTGTGAATCGAATCGTGAATTGGAAGATTCAAACATATATGTATTATAATTTTAAATAATTTTTTATAGGATAATTATACCAATAGTTATGAAGAAGAAAATTATTTTCTTTAAAAAAAAACTAATAAACAACTAACATGAGTCCAAAATTTAAGTCTATGCTATGCTAGTCTCCTCTTTATATAGAAACGGAAATCGCTTCGTCTTCTTCGTAGAAATCAGAAAATCGGAAAATAAAAAATTCAAAGTTCTTGGGTTGAACTTCAAAACTTTCCGTATTCTAAATCGGTTGAATAAGTTTGAATCGTGATTCAATCAGTTGAATCGGGTTGAATCGTGATTCAATGGGGTCGAATCGGGTTGAATCGTGATTCATGTCATTCCAAGATTCAAACATGATTTTGAATCGTTAAACCTCCAAATCGTGAATCATGATTTTTAACAACTATGTAAACTAATCAATCACACAACAGTTCACATAATTAGTACACTTATGCAATTCTCTTTAACTGTGTTCATATCTTATCAATGATCAAGCTAAAAACAAAAATAGTCAATAGCAACTGTGAAATCACAGTTTCAATACTTCACAAGTGACTGAAATAAACAGAACCCAGTTCAGATCTAATATCAAACAGGTGGTGTGCACAACTAGCAGCTAAAAATTTCAAAACTTTATGACAAATAAAGCATGCCGATCAAATCTCAATAAAACCAACATCAAATAAGCAAATTACCGAACTGGGTTGGTACCTGGATCATAGGCTTTCCCAGGATCTTAACCAGAGGCTTCCCCTCGAACCGCGACGACGCATAACGGGCCGGTATGATTCCGACAACCCGGCTCCGGAATCTCCTGGATCCGAAATAGACGTGAGCTCCAATGGCTGCTGCGATTGCCGCACCGGCAAGAAGACCGTGCACGATCAACGCCTTGCCGGAGAGCGAGGACCCAGATGACGATGAAGAAGAAGAGTCACAGATTGATAATGGTTTCATGTTTGATTTACAGTGGAAGTGACTTTGGGTTAGCTTGTGAAAATAGTTCCGGACTGAAAGAGAAGAATTGAGCTCCAGTAAGTTGACGGTGGAAAATTCTTGTTCAAGACTGGACCGGAACCGAAATTGAGGATTTTTAATGGCCGGAATTGGACCGATTTTATATGAACCAGGTTGACATCAGACCGTTTTTATCTTCTTATTTTGTAAGGATCACATTTGTGGAAGAAAAAGAAAAAGTCAAAATTAAAACTACATATTAATTGAATTGGGTGAGGCATAGTTAGTGGTGATGATACATGAAAATTCATAATTAATTGAGCTCATTGGAGATCGACACATGTGTTCATAACCATTCAAAAGAAGTTCAAATTTATCTATATATATGAACCTTCAAGACCTAGGTCGCTCCGAGCAAGCTTAGCTCGAAGTTAGGCCCACCATGAGGACTCGATGCGTTTTCCACTTTGAGGCGAAAATATTCTAAAGAATATTCGAATCAGATCCGAAAGACTAAAAATATATATAAAGAAAATGGTGAATATTTTGATGTAATATATAAGAAAGAACGATGTCGATAATCATTTTAGATTCATATTTAAAAATTCATGGAATATTTTAGGTTGAATTGAATCCATATGCAAAAGTTTGGAAACCAAATTCATAGAATATTTTGACGTAGCATTGTTAGTTCACTTAAGGAATTTTGTTAGCAATTTTAAGTAACCGAAAGTCAGCACTATCAGTGAAGACGAGAAATGAATGGATTTGGAACAAATCAGCACTATCGAGCCTGATAATTTTTCACATGGCGCGCTATCAGTGAAGAGTGGCTGGAAGGAACGGTGGCTAGTAGAAGAGGTGGTGGCCAGGCTCGTGTTTCAGGTCAGTCAGGTGGGGTGGATGTGGGTTGGACAAGACCACCTAGGGGCCGCCAGAAAGTAAACTCGGATGCTGCTACTTTTGTTGATTCCGATAGATCAGGCTCGGGCTGGGTGGTGAGAGACATCTCAGGCCTTGTCTGTGGTGGTGGTAGGAAGGCTTGGATTGGACTTCTTGATGCCCTCATGGTTGAAGTGCTTCCAATTCGAGAAGCGGTCAGATGGGTCGTTTGAGATAGAGGTTGGCTCGATGTTATGTTCGAGTCTGACGCAAGTGATGTGATTACAACAATTTAGACTAATGGGGAGGGTGACACTAGTGCCTTTGGTCTGATTATAAATGATATTATCAATAACTTATCTTCGAGTTTTTCTTCGATTAGTTTTAGTTTTATACCACGATCTGCAAATCGAGTTGCTGATGCTTTGACTAGGTTTTCGGAACTTTTGTTAGATTTACATGCATGGGAGGGACAGTCTGGTCTCGAGGTCATTGGTGCTTCATTGTTATCTGATTTGAATCAATAATATGATATACTAATTCCCTTAGAAAAAAAATTAAAGTGAGTAGCATGTGAAACTTTTAGGCACACTAATAGTAACTATTTTTTTTAAATGTCAATCCCATTTTTAGAGTCATGCATGTAAAGCTCATCACAACAATGTTCCAAACCTGCATGCTATCTTAACTGACCCTTGTGTATTTAAGATTTGGATATATTTGCAAGTTTCACTAAATTTCAATGCATTAACACTTATAATGTGAGATTAGTGAAATTAAAGATACATATATTTCTAGTTTATAAAGATGTCACAATTAATATTGAATATTTTTCTCTTAATACAAGTAATTTTAGTTGTAGGGTTAAAAATGAATATGAAGAAAACCAGTTGAAATAAATTAAGATATTGGAAGAAAACTAAAAATAGATAGAGAAACCATGGTTTGTCTCCGGAGGAAGTTTCCATTCAAACTCTCAATCCATGTTAAAATAATTTGTGTGATATACTAATGACGATAACAGAACATTGAAGGGTTAGAACACTCTGTTTTATTGCTCTTTTGGGCTTGTTGTCTAATCTTTTACCGAATACAAATAGATGTCAAACCGATCATTTCTTCTGTGTAAGGTAATGTTAATTTCCATTAATCATTTTACATGAAAACCGGCAACGTTATGTTAGTTACAATTGGTTTCAATCATGTGGTTACTATGCCGTTTATAATTAGAGATAAGTCACTTTAGTATTCAAGAAAGTTTGAAAATGTCAAATTAATACTCAAATTCAAACTTGTCTGAGTTTGATACTCAACTGAAAGTTTTAGAGCTAAACTAGTATTCAAACTTTTAAAATATCAAATTATTTCTCATATTTAAAATTAGTTCAATTATATACTTGATTTAAAGTTTTAAGGTCAAATTAGTGTTCAGTTTTACAATTATTTTTTTCTCAATTATATATTATTATAATATTGACAAAGTTATCTCAATTTTAACTTAATTTATTAGTTTATACATTTTTCCAAAATCTTCATATTTACCCTAACAATTAAATTTTGAATTTTTTAAATGCCACTTTTAAATTATGTGTAAAAGCAACAAATTACATGTAAAAACGACAAATTACTTATAACTATTTTTGCAACACATAACTATCATAATATATTTTTTTTGTCGTTTCAATACATCCAAAGTTTACTAAAATTAAATGTAAAAGAATAGGTAATTTTATT
>JAYMTA010003171.1:0-14836 GCA_036897625.1 Pelargonium cotyledonis | reverse complement strand
TTTCCTGGCTTGGCTTCAAAAAAAAAATATATATATATATATATATATATCATCTGATACAGATAAAAATATGAATTTAAACATTTCTATTGCATTAAATCTGATTGCATAATTATTCTATACAAACTCTATGAATCAGGAAACAAAAAGGAAGTAAACCACACAATGGCAATGGCAATGGCAATGGCAACGATATCAGATACAAATTGCTTATTGATTCTCTACATTCTGTGCCTTGATTCTACCTCCTCAAATGTATCATCCCTTCACAAGCCAGTGTTCCCTCAAGATCACCTATGATTCGAGCTATCCGAACTTCGAGTCCTCTCTGAACTTCCTGAAACAGACTCCTTATGCCATCTCCGAATCGCTTCCTGTCAAATGTCGCCGACTTGTCAAGCTCTTCTGTCACCCCAACGAACTCGGATCCAATCTTCATCTGAATTTCCATCATTTTCTGTCCTGTTGCCACTATGTATCTCTGCAGCTGAAATGTTTCCTCCAGGTAGTGCTCCAATGTTCTTGTTTCTCCCTTTGTCCTCGCTATTATGATGGACTCTCCGCGATACAAATCGGGTTCATTACCATGCTGAAGAATCCCAAACAAAACATTAAGCAAAATGACCAAATCTGTAATTGCCAAAGATAAGCTAATGTGACTACATACACAATGAACCCACAATGCCACAGTTTATGTTAGAAATGTAGCTTACCAATCGCTTGCAGAGATCATCGGTCTTCCCTTGGAGGGACTGGTACCGATTCACTTGTTTGTTGAGCAAAGACATCAGTACGAGGAAACCCTTTATGCCAAAGTTCCCATTGTCGTTGTTTTCCATATTCTCACCACATTCCTGCTTTCCTGCCAATCTCTCGAGCAATAGAAGTTGCTGCTTCAGCCTCTTGACCTTGAAAGAAACTCCTAGCGCGTTAAGATCCATCCGCCATGGAGCTTTGTCTGTCTTGGTCGACAGCTGACTGGGCGATCCAAAGTTTTCAATGGGAACAATCTGCAATGGACTTGCAATTGGACTCGCAACTTCTTCTATAGGACTCTGGTTACCGGCATCATCCTTCTCTTCCTCAACTTCATTTTCAGGTGATTGGACAATCAAAGCTACTTCTTTACAGTCATTTACATCTTGCTGCTTCTCTCCTGCTTTCTTCTTTATAGTCTTGACTTCTGACCAAACAGATTCGCGGGCTAAGACTGGATAATTAAGAGACATGTTCAATGTTTTGGAGCAACTAAGGAGCTTTAGTTGTGACATGACTTGCTCTTTCAAGGAATTTAATTCCTCTTCTCGCTCTATTAACAAGGCTTCCAATTTAATATTGTCGTGTCTGAGCTGTGATATATCGTGGTTCAGTCCCTCAACATGGGACTTCAGCCTCTTTGTTTCCATTTCCATGCTCAGCAACTTCCAGTGGAATACTTCTAATTTCTCATCTTTGAGTCTCATCTGTTCGGCAAATGCATCTATTTCTAGGCGATGCCTCTGCTCAACTACAGTTGCATACTTTTCAGCCTCCAAACGCACCCAACCTTCCAATCGCTTGACATCAGCTGTGATAATTTCAAATACAGAATATGGTTAGGCCAAATAAAATGCCCATTCAGTGGTAAAACTTGGCAATTCTATTGAAACATATCCTAATTTCACTCGTAATTTTGTTTCAATTTATTTTGTTCCAATTGCTAAATAAAAAAGGAAACTGTAACCTCAATCTTACCAAATTCATTGTTTGCTTCTGGCGCGTACTGGTCAGAAAGAGGAGATAAAATATGAGACTCCTTCCTGAACTCGGGATCATCATACTCATGAACTACTTCAGTCGACAATGCTCTGGTCCTACCAACATGGGATGAGCCGGTTCTACTAGAATGCATCCCTCTAGCACTTGAAACAATCTCCCATCTGGAATGGGCCTGTCTAGCCAACATACTTCTGAATGAGTGTTTCTCGAGTGTAGACTCGGACATAACCCTCAACCTTTCTGTTTCCATTTCAGCTTCCTTCCTTCTAGTTTTAGATGACTTAAGCTCCTTCAAAAGCATTTGTTTATCCGCAGTGTCTGACTTGGACTTCCTCATCATTGCTGATAAAATCTTATCTTTTTGTTCCACATCATTGTGCATCTTTACCATCTCCGCGGACAGTTGTTGCACCATCAACATTGACTCCTCCTTCTGCTCCGAAACTGACCTGAGCTCTTGTTTTGTAGCATCAACTTGCCTAATTGCTCGTCCCATCTCTGCCTCAAGCTGTCGTTGATTTGACACAAGCTCAATGAAGGCAGTTTTATGTTTCCAAATCTCGGTAGAATGCTCTTGAGCATCACGCTTTGCAGCTTCTCTCAATTCTTCCGCGACATTTTCAGCCTTGGCAAGCTTCTCTTCCAAGTCCTTCCTCTTTTGTTCCTCTTCTGCCAATACTTTATCCTTGGACTGCACTAGAAGCTCCATTTCTTTTAGTTTCTCATTCAAACCAGAAATATCCGCAGCCTTCTTTTTATCGAAAACTCTCAATTCATTTATAAGAGCCCCAATGTTCTGCCTGAGCTTCCTCCTCTCGCTGAACCAGCACTGTTCTTGTGCAGCAAAGATGCTAACAACTTTTTCATTGGCTTTCGCATCTTCACGCCTCCTTTTCTTCAACTCTTCGACCTCTCTCTCCGCAGTCTCAAGCTTGTCGAGAAGCTCACAGTTTCTCCCAGTGGATCCTTCACTCTGAATTCTCCATACAAGCAATCCCAAGAGCTGGGCACTTCCTTGAAGCATGTTTTCGCACACTTTAGACCATTTCTTATCATGCACATCAAGATCCGATAAGAGCTGGAGAGCAAAGAAAGCACAAGAAGCACCAAAATACATTGGATACAAGCTTTCGCTCTTCTCTTGAGAGACAGACTTATACGACTCCAATCCCAACACCCACTTCTCATCCATCACTCAAAGGATTTGTATACTCACCTGTCTATAACACCAAAAAAGAAATAACAAAAAGAATTTATCAAGGGTAAATGGAAGTACACACTTCAGTTGACAGAGTTTCAGTAATTTGCATATGTAGAGATAGACATAAAGAACAAAATTCAACGAGAGCCAAGAATGAATATGACAAAGAACAACACACATAAAGCATTGCAGTAACTGTGAAACAAGAAGAAAGCCCATCACAAAACAAAATATAACCACGAATCAAATCAGACCAAACCGTGATAATGCAAAATTCCATAAATCTAAGGCCATCCCAATTCAGAACTTACCAAAAACAAGGGATTGAAGTACTCTTCAAGACTGAGACTTAACACCAGAGACCATTGGGGGTTCAGAAGGAGACAAGAAGCAGTGTAGCTGAAAGAGATTTCCTTGGACAAAACCAGGAAATTGAAACCACTATATGTTATATGGAAGCTTAATTGAGGAGTGTAGATGGCCAGAGAATGCCAAAAGCAAGTGTGTTCACTTGGCAAGTATCAGTTAAAAAGAGACCACTAATCAAAACAGTGAGGAACATAACCAATCAGCCCCCACTTACTTGAGATTTTTTTTTCTCTTCTTAAATTTATCTTTTTTCTCCTAGCCATGACTGTTATGGGAAGCAAAAGCACTAGATTCCTGGTGCTTTGTCACCATTACTAAAAACCGACAAGAAATAAAAGAATTGAAGAAAATGCAAGAAGAAGCATATCTCCATCACAATCATCCAGTCACACAATATTAAATTTTTCCAGAGTGGCTTACCTGTACAAAACCAAAATCCCAATAGAAAAAATATAATTTTTATACACAAAAGAGGCTACAAACTACAAAGTGAAGAAGTACTTTTCAGCCCTTTTTTTTTTAATTCAATAATTTTTTTCAAAACATCATATTCCTTTACAATCTTCTACCAACAACCTCTGTTTATTCAATCAAATATCAACCACAAAAGATGAAGAACATACTCTGGACCACATAACCCACAATTAATTGTAGGTGGGAAAGAAAAAGCCAACAGGTACCCACCAAACAATCCAAATTTCAGTACCTACCCAGAACCCCAAAACCAGAAACCACACCCAAAGGATCCAAATAAAAGGATCAAAAGCTAGAAATAAGCAATTAGACAAGTAAAGGAAGGATTTTTGAGTACCTGTGGGGGTGTGAGTAGTTAGGAACATGGTGTGATAGTAATAAGAGGAAGCAATGAAGAATATAGTTGTCAAATGAAAATGATGATGATGATGACAGAGACACCTAGGGAACCAGTTCTTCATGGGTCCAAAAATGGCTCCTCCTCAACCCCAACTTGCTCTGTAAAGCAGCAACCTGTTGAACAAAGTCTGTACACATTAACATTTGTTTTTTGTAAATGTAAAGATTAAAGAGGAAGAAGGAGACCCAATGACCACCCACAAGTACACTAAAATTTGTTTATTATATCTGTAATAATATATAAATTTAGTTCAAGATCTGCCCTTGGAATCTGCACTTGATGAAGCTGGCTTAATGGATTCCATTTGATTAAATCTTAAGCAATATCCATTTCTTTCTCTAATCTCACTCATAAAACGCTTAAACAAAGAAATCTACAGCTTCTGCACTTATTACAAAAGGATTTGGAATTAAGTAAGGTGGGTTTAATTTTGAGAATTTAATTGACATTGACCCAATAATTGAGAGAGGGATCCACAACATAACAACGTGGTTTGTTTGTTTGTAGGCCCTTTCATTTAAGAAAACAACAAAGTTGTAAACATTTTACGTCCTAATAGCTCAAGTATGTAACGTCATTATCCCGAATATAATAGTTAAAAACAAGCTCTACGGTTAATATTAGTCTTTTAGTAGTAGAAGATTGGGTCATTATTTGTAGTTTGTTATTTAATTTAACAATAAACTGTAGGTAAATAGATACTTCACATCCTAATAGATAATTAGATAGCCGAACCTTGAAATCTTGACACAAAATTGAGGAAACAAATATTCTCACCATCTGAAACTGTAGAAATATAATAATCCATATCATAATCCATGGATTTAGTTCAAAAAATCCACTTGATTTTGTCTATTGGCAGTAAGCTCTAGTTGCTGAAACAATATACAACATGATTTCCCGTACTATATTAATCCAAAGATAAAATTAATCTCAGTTCGCTTAATGAGCTGCTAGCTGCTATAAATGTACTACGTACTCTTGGACAAAATGAGTGAAACAGGAAAATCATGCCCGGATGGGATGCCGTTGCCAGCAAGAAAAACGTTCGCTATGGGGATTACATTCCCAGCTATTTGATACGTCAATGAACAGTCAGACCATCACAAGCTTTGCTGGGGCTCGCCCTTCTCCTTTCCCGTCCATTCATTAACTCAATAGTCTCTTTGGCGTCTTTTTAATGTCTTCAGGATACATACGGTGGGTCAATGAAGGCCCATTCAAACACCTGCTCGTATTGCATCGCTGCGTTTTCCCATGTGTAGTCCCTCTCCATACCTCTCTTCATTAGACCCTTCCAAGAAGACGGGTGTTCTTTGTAAGTCACCATGGCAACTCTTAGTGCCTGTCCCATAAAAATCGTCATGTCATGTCATAAATCTGTTTGCTTATTTGAAGCTAGTCATTAATTAAGGAAAAACGGTTTCTAATAGAACCGTGCATAATGAGCCAATTACTTACCGCTAACATACTTTCCTTCGACAATGGAGAAAAAGTCCACCTGTCACACCATTACACAATTTTGTTAATGATTCAATGAAAGTCAAACATTATCCTACAGAATAAAGAAATACAAGTCTAAGATTTGAAGCCAAAATGTTAGTGTAGAGTTTGAGCTTCTTCTTCAGTCACAAACTTGTTCGACAAGCATTAACTGGAATGGCCTACCAAACATGGTTATACAACTAACCCGTCTCTTTCCATCAGTCAAATTTCTTCAGAGGTAACTTGGGAAATAGCTTATTGAAGAAGAAAAAAAAGAGGCTTTTGGAAGTATGTTTTGATTTTTCTTATAAGCAAATATCTCTTTTTCAAGGATGTTCCATGTTTGAGAACTGTATATGAAGCAGCAGAGCTGATCACTGATGTATGAGAGCCACTAAAAAAAATTGAAGGCCAAATACATACCCTGTACCCTCTTCAGGCAAACCATCTTCGACGTGAGGATCAAATGTCTGTACTGTATCCTGAAAAAAAAAAAAGAAAAAAAAAAAGCTTTCAGCAAATATCATTCACTCATGATTCTCTTGCTTTTAGTTTCTTCAACTTACTCTAAGTCCTCCAGTGCTGTGGACTACAGGTACAGTTCCATATCTCATTGCATACAACTGATTCAGCCCACAGGGCTCAAATCTTGAAGGCATCAACAGTATGTCACAGCTGTTCATCAAGAACTTCAATAGGTCAATGCCATTAATATTTGTTGGAACACCTGAACTATACTATGCAAACCTGGAATTACCCTGCAGTTATCTTATGAGAAATTGGAACATTGAATCCAACCCAACCACGGAACTTGTCTTTGTAAGTCGCTTCTGCTGCTCTCATCCAGTCTTCACACTGTGGATCCCCAGATCCGAGCATAACCTGAAAATATAAGATAGCATAGGTTCTTAATTGTCATATAACCAGAACTCAAACTACAAGCTCTGACAAAGAGGCTTAATCTCACTGTTGAAAAATGGACCGAGACAGACTAGTTCATGAAATAAAATATATAAATAACTCACTTACAAATTGAACATCATCTTCCATGAGTTCTGGAATTCCCATTTGAATCAGGTCAATGCCTTTCTGGTAGTCCAGTCTCCCAATGAATCCAATCTACAAGGTACATCTCAAATCAATAAGAGTTGAAGACAGAGGTATGCTTCTAAACCGCAGCAGAAAGAGAAATTAACATTCTACCATTGGACAGTCAGGCCTGATGGGAAGTCCTAATTCCTTTTGTAAGGCAATCTTGCATTCGGCCTGCAATTTAACATCGAGGGTTAAGAGAACTATGCTTTTAAACATGTAACTGTAGAAAGACAAACTTTAGCTACCTTTCCAGAAAGATCATCAATGGAGTAATGTGAAGCGATGTGCTTATCCGAAGATGGGTCCCATTCATTAGTATCGATACCATTTGTGATCCCTGGTCATAACAACAATATTTCTCATGTAAATTTTCTGAGGTTACCAAAATGAATTTTTGAACTTGTCAAAATTTCAGCAGTAAGACGTTCTTAACAGGATATATATATATAGAGAGAGAGAGAGAGAGAGAGGACATCTAAGTCCAATATGATGCAAAAGTTGTACTTGTCAAAAAAAAATCTCAACATCCACATGACAGAGGCCTGCAAATGTATCTGGCACCATATATTTCTATTTCCAGTTGAACTAAGCATGTTAATACATACATTCAAAGGTACCCTTTGTATTTCTCACAATACATAGATAGATATATAGCATTCAGTACTAGTAAATTCTTCACACACCAATATGATAGACTCTTTATTTAATACATTGCATGAAGTATTTCCTATCACATCAACAGTAGAAATAAAATAACTTATTTCACTAAGATAAAATCATTTGATCTTATGATTCCATCCATTAGACAGATATTGCTCCAATAATAGTGCTTGATTATGAATGGGAAAAAACCACATTATATTTTTGATCAAGTATCAAGAAGTTCTAAATGCTATAATTTGTAATTTCTGCCTGACTGATGAGCTATTTGATACGGCATGGTGGGAAAAATGTAGAATCCATATAAAAAATCAAATGCATGTGCATACCATTTAAAACAATCTTCCGACTGCTTAATAACTCATGAAGACCATATCCACCTTCAACAGTAGTTATTTCCCAGGAATAGCCCTGCAATTAGAAGGTAAACTTTTAGATGACTATAGTATACGATGATGGAACAAGGCACTTATCAGTTATCAGGTGACATAATGTTAACATATCACTGTACTACCAGCGCAGAGCAGCACATATGTGCAATGACTAATCTCTTCATTTAGATTGTTCAGTGAGTTGTTTATCAAATAAAAGTTTCCAATCCCAACAAGGCACGAATATTAACAGCTCAATTCTAAACATGACAAAAACATTAAGAGGTACAAGTACATAATAATTATAAATTAAAAAGTAACTAATAGTAACAGGCATGAAAATTATGACCTGGCTGACAGTCAGAATACGATCGGCTGTTACAATTGCACCCTTTAGAACATTGACCGCTTCACCTTTATCAAGAGCATGAGCCCTGGCCCACTCAGGAAACACCCATCCCAATGCCCCATACCACTCCGGCGCTAGCCCCAGATTGTCATAAGTTACTGCAGGTTCCACTCCCTTGCAAACAGAAGAGACTATCTTAATATATTGTGTTTCACATATGTAATTCCATTTGGGAAAATGTATTTGATCTGAAGATGCATATCTACAAGCAGCAACACATGAACAAATTTGACTTGAGTATATGATATGTTACTAATGGTTATTGGTCCTCTATGCTGCTTAAGTTTCATGCAGGAATCCATACAAATGAGTCATTAAATAAAAATTATTTCGTACAGTATCATTAGCACCAATAAGATATGTCATCAAGAGCAGTATAACCAGCTTACTGAAATTTCAGGGATTTTTTTTAAATAGTAAATGAGCAAATATGCACATGCATCCAGACTCCTTTTCACCAAGTTTTCAACTCTGCTTTCATTGAGAAACTTTTAACTCGTTACTATTTTCTAGCAGAATACAGACCTAGTAGTATTTCCTTGAAGATACTTTTAAAGTTCGTCCACAGGATTTCTATCCATCTGTTCAACTTTCCCTGTAGATATGTAATTATGTGTCATACAAACTTCAGGGCCTAACCGTATGCATAACTTTCAACGATATTTTTGCGTCATTCTACAACATCACAATCTCAGAATCAGTTGTGAATATTATTCAAATCCATGAAACTTCACAATGGTCCCTAGTTTATGACCTAAGAAGTTTATCATCTATAACATATAAATGCTATATTGGGGATGAAGGTAGGACTGCATCTCCTAATATGTAAAGATGTTCATGTCTACTATGCAGAATATTTTTTTAAGAAATAGAATAGTTGCCGACTATAAAATACAATCTACCTGATGTGCAAGATTATGTATAACAAGAATGCTTCTGGCATCCTTATAAACTCCATATGGACGATATTTGGCTGCTAAAAGTCTGAAATATTACACAGAATGTGTCCTACACGTTATTATAAACAAAAAAGGTAATTCTATGACATTAGCAACAGATAAACAAAACACTTACACTGGCACAAGACCAGCATGCCAGTCATTAACAAGGAAAAGGCATTTATCGCCATAGGTAAACCCTCCCAATGGAAGCACCAAAGGAGCTTCACATGCTGCATGGCAAAGTAAAGTGAACCTAAACTGTAAACCAAACAAGAAAGGAAGCGTGTCACCATTTGTGATTGTAACAGACAACATCTCAAGTTTACAATTGTTCAATCACAAAACAAACCTGATTATCACCAAAAGCACCATTGATATCACCATATGGATTTCCAGGTCTGTGGTATGATGGGTGGTCCACAAATACCTAAAATGTGGAAAGAAAAGGTCAACACTGTCAAAAGGGCATTCCAAACAAAAGAGGCATGTTGAGATGTGTATAAAAACAACTCCAACACCCCATTTATTAATAACTAGAAGCGGACACGTCTTTCTTTACCCAATCAACACCGTCCCTGTATTCATGGAAGAAGGCAACTTCGTGCTCCCCTCCAAAGCACATTAGATTGATGCGGCAATCTACGTCAAAAGCACAAGAAAAGTTTTTAACTGCAGCAGTACCATTTAGGTATCTTGGAGAGACAACCATAACACGGTGTCCACGCGCTGCTAGTGCTATCGGCAAAGAGCCACAGACATCTCCTAAGCCACCAGTCTTTGAGTATGGTGCTGCTTCAGCAGTAACAAATACAATACTGTGGGTGACTCTAGTTTGGAGTATCGCTTCTCCATTGATAGGAGATTCTTCCACTGTGTCAGTTGGAACTTTTAATTGAGAGTCTACTGCTCCATTGCCATCTGAAATTAAAATTCATAAGGTTACCACTCAGTTACTGAAAGCCAAATTGTTTGTTGACAGTATGGATTAGAGACTAACAACACACCAATCTATTAGTTAGAAAAGATGCTTTTCAAAACCACGAAACATCAAAATTATGCAGAATATTTTGAATGAGTTAGGAAGAAAACCAATAACTTATGCAGGAACAATGAACACATAAAATTAAAAAGGTGATTTGAATCAAAAGGATCAGTTTAGAAAATAACTTCATAATGTAAAAGCACATGGAACTCAAATATCACCATCTCACACAAGAGTTGTTAACATTATTACCCAATCAAAGGAAGCTCAACTTCCCATTCAGACTTATATTTTTCTCATATATATCAGGCTAACAAAGCATATTCCTTTTGAACAAGGTGAGATGTTGAGCAAGAAATATAATCCCCACACCGACTTTCTAGAGCATATTGACAAACTACAAGACTCAGCTGCCATGACTATGTTTCACACAGTCTGGAATTGCAACTAAGCGATTTATTTTATGGATCCAAATTCCAAGAACCCACAGCACATACAAGAAAAAAAGTCCAAAACCCACCTCAAAATTTTCAACATGTAAAATCTTAGGATTTCACAAATTACAATTAACAGCCACCCCCTTCCAATATCTATGCCTCGAAATTAATTTTACCCAGTAAATGAAATGCTGATTAGTAACCAAGTAAACATTTTCATCTGAAAAACGATTAAGGATCAATCAATAGTGTACTTTTCATTTGATTTAAATGAATGGCATAGGCAAGACACCAAATCAACGTCCATGATTTGCCATCATACATGAGAGATATCAGGTATGTGGTCCCTACTCTAAGCCACAGCATGTGATCTTTTTAGTATCAACCATCCACAGCCGCCACCACCATAGCCCACCGAGTAGGCAATTACACATTTCAAGCAATTTGCTAATTTAGTATTAGCATTGGAAATTATAAGAGCTGCTAAATGCCTGCTATTGATTGTTCAATTGCCTTTTCCTGATCCCAAATCCAAAAAACAACATAGAAAAATTCGAACTTTCTCTCTCACAATATTAAATCATCAAACGCATATTCATTTCCCAATTAAATAAACGAAAAGATTGGAGGAAAAAAAATACCTGTACCAGGTGGGTTCATCAAGCGAAACCCAACAACAGCCCCAGAATCATCTCGCTCGGCTCCGAGAACCCGACCCTTCTCCTCCTTCTCATCCTCAACAGCAGAGGAACCTTCCTGGGTTGCTCTGGTTATCGTCAAGCAGCCAATTCTACAACTTTTCCTACCAAAATGAGCGAGACCCACATTCCGTTTAGGTCTGGGAAAGCCGTCAGGGTGCGAGAAATTCGTGAAGGATTTGCAGGAAAAGACCCGAGTGACCTGCAGAGACTCCATGAAAGAAAAGAAGAAGAAGAGGACGAGAAAAAAAAATAAGAGAGTGGTCTGTGGAGAGAGAAATGGAAATGGATATAAAAATTTGAAATTGAAATATGGTGGTGGTTAGGAGAGAGAAGAGGATAAATGAAAGACCAGTAAGAGACGAAAGGTATTGTTTTTTTGAAATATCGAAGAAAATCCCCGATTTTTATCTCAATTTTGATTTTCTTTTTCAACGATATATTGAAAGAGAAGAGACTTGGCGGTTACACTTGCAACTTACAGAGTGAGCGAGCGAGATCCAGAAAAAGCGCCAAACTCGAAGCTCGATCCTCTGTGGGGATCCCCAGAACTGGACAGTGGACATGTCCTGTGACTCGTCCGGAACTCGCCACCTCGGCAATTACGTGGGGCCCAGGTCACGATAACTCTGTGAAACCATCGTTGAGTATAGTGACACGGGACCAACATGTGGGTCCCAGAGGAGTGAGGTGGCACGAGAGCAACTTTTGGTATGAGAGCAACACGTGTGTCCCAGTCTCCCAGTGTAGTGAGGTGGCACGAGAATAACTTCTTGTTCGTAAACAAATGTTTGAAGAACTATAATCCTAATTGGTTTTATAGACAACAAATGTAAGGCATTGTTTACTCTACTTGCTTTTTAAAATAGGTGTCATATGCGATTGACTTAAAGAAGGTTGGTGGCCACATGGAATGTAGCTTATCTGGTAAAAATAACAATTTTAGTTCTTTTAAGGAGTGAAATGGTAAAAAGCTCTTTAAAGAAGCTGTTTTGGTGCAGGAGCTAAATAACTCATGTGGGGAACAGTAGCTCCTTTAAGAAGCTAAACAGTTGACCGTTTTTGTTCTATGGTCAACCGCTTTCATGTATGAATTTCAGGTAAGCACCTACCAAAATGACTTTATGGTAAAAGGTCAATGCAATAACGGTTGACCATAAAATTTAAATGGTTGACCTTTTTCATATATGACTTTTAGGTAATAGCACCTACTAAAATGACTTTTAGGTAAAAAGTCATTAAAGTAACGATCGACCAAAAAAATAAAATGGTCGACTGTTTTATTTCTGAACCGGATAGACTGTAAATGGTCGACCGTAGTTGTTACTGCGGTCCACTGTTTGCGAGATATATTGTAATAAGTATTATATTCTCACCAACTTATAAAAATTGTTAACCATATCTGATTGGACTATTTTTTCCAAATCAAAATTTCAAGTGTGATACGGCGTCGTCTCAGCTCTGTTTTTCCAAAGTCAAGGTCTAGGTCCACGTCAATGTCCAAGTAAGGGGTCCGAGTCAAGTTTAAAGTCTGAGTCAATTTCCAAGTTAAGGTTTGTCTTGGTGACGGTGACGTCCGCAATCCAGGCGATGACAGTGACGTCCTCAATCCAAGTGGTGACGGTGACATCTTCAATCCAGGTTCTGGGATATCCTGCATAAGGTAGCGCACCGTTAAGCTGATTCTCAGGAGTGATCCCAGGAAACAACCTTCGGTGTGAGAATGTGAATCTCACACAAACAGTTTATAGAAACTAGAGATTGAATCGTTCAAAAAGTGAAGAGCACACGAAGAACACAATGAACACTCGAAGAACACGTAATGAGAGTTTTCGGTTCGATATTACGAGTGCTCAAATGATAAAAAGTCTGACATTTTCAAGGGAGGCCTCGGAGCTCTATTTATAGTTTTGACTTACCTGCCATGATTGACCTTCATCTTTCGGCGTCACAAGCCCGATCGCAGGAGTTCGGTCATAGTCTTGGCGTACATCCCGTTTGTTCGTCATACCAACAAGACTAGAGCACCTGTTTGACGTGGTCGAGACTCCTGGAGCGAGTCGTTTGGAACATGACTTATAGACAAAGTCGGTGTGAGGCATGGCGGGGAGCATGGATGCTTGATTTGTTCGATCATGGATGGAGGACGGCCAAAAGTAGACATGATTTTATATCGACAAATGACCAAAATGCTGGTGATGGCGAATGGTCAAAATGCTGGTGATGGCGAATGACCAAAATGCTGGTGATGACGAATGACCAAATTGGTTGGTGACAGAGTGAAGGCTTAATCTCATTTATTTTGGAGTGGTGTGAGAGGGAGAATTAAAATATGGATTGTGTTGCAGTGAGGGAGAGAATAAATTTTGGGGAGCTGTTTGTGTGGGGAGCTATTTATGTGGAGAGCTGATTGTATGAGAGAGGAATAAATTGGAGAGTGGCTGATGGAGTGTTGGAGTTAGTGGAGTATGAGGCCTAGTTTAGATAGGCATATGGGATAAAAATGAAATAAAGAAGAGATAAAAAGGTGCGCCAAACAAGAACCAAGAAGGAGTGGAATCGCCACGTGTCAGACTCACAGCGCACCTCGCGTGCGTGGGGGTGTGTGAGTTTGATGCCACTTTGATTTCTTGTCATTTTTTGGCCATTCCGGTTTCGTTTGAAATACGATTTGACTTCTATTTAAACGGATGTGTTCCTTGCATTTTTCTCTTCAATATGAGTGTAGCGTTGAATATTTTTGGAGTACTTCTTTTTGGGTCACTCTGACCAGTTTAGACCAACTGACCTCTTTTTTGTCTGACTGGTGTGCCACGTGTCGATCTCTCATTAGTGAATTTACTTCTTATTTTTTTATGCTGAATTAGTTGCACCCCCACTCCGAGCTATTTTAATTTTCTCAATCATGATGGAGTGACATTAGAAGGCGATGGCCATTCTCTCAACTATTTCTTCCGAGTTGTATTCATGCTAACTTCATGGGAGACAACCATGAGACTAACTTCTTGTAGAGTTGAACTTCTTTAGACATTGAAATTTCTAAGGGCGCCGGACCACTTGGAATGTAGATCATTTTTTAGCAAGGTAACTTTGAGCGAGGCGAATTTGGAGCAAGGCAAATTTGAGCGAGGCAAAATTTGGAGTCTGAAAATTTTGGAGGGAGGAGAGGCGTGGTCATGAGGATGACCAACAAAAAGTCGCAGAGGTGAGGAGCGCAAGCACATTGCATTTATCAACACTTAGATTTTTTTTTTTTTTTTTTTTGGAAAATTTTTCTTGGATGTACTCCCTTGCCGAGCTTTGGCATTTGAGAATTTTTTGGTGGAGACAAGTCTCCATGACTTGTCGATACGAGACTTCTGGGAGGTATCATTACATAACCTTGTAGAGACGAGGTTCCATGATTTGGTGGATGCGAGGCTCTTGAAGACGAGGCTCCATAACTTGGTGGAGGCTAGGCTCCTAGACACGAGGCTCCAAAACCTGGTGGATGCTAGATTCCTGGAGACGAGACTCCATAATTAGGTGGAGGCTAGGCTCCTGGACACGAGACTCC
>JAYMTA010003170.1:0-14837 GCA_036897625.1 Pelargonium cotyledonis | reverse complement strand
TAATTTAGAAATATTTGGCGGCTGACGGTTTCCACATAAGGAAACCGCTAAGAGTCGGGCGGCTCCAAAAATAGGCCAGCGGGCGGTTAAACCGCCCGTGAACACCCCTAATGATAATAGTAACGACAACGACAACAACAACAATAATCAAGAAGAAGAAGAAGATGAAGATAACTACTGCGACTACATCACAAGAGAAGAAAGAAAACAACAATGGGAATACGACATAACAAATGGGTTTCAGGTTATTGAAGTGGATTTGAAGAATGGGGAGTGGAGAGTGCTGAAGAGCTTGGGAAATCGATCACTTTTCTTGGGTTCTAATGCTTCATTCACAGTGGATGCCAGCAATGGGCAGTGCAAACCCAACTGCATATACTTCACAGATGATAGCCCGTTATAGACCACCTACGCTCCTAAAGGAGCAGGCAAAGACATGGGTGTATATAATATGCAAGACAGAACCATAGAGCCACACTTTAAGGGTGAATCTTATAGTCATCTCACTCCTTTGTGGATTGAGCCCACTTCTTTCTAGTTTATGTACTAACCTTTAATTTTTATGTATTCCGAACGAAGTACAGCTTATTATCGCTCATAAATTATTGGCAACCACTGATCAGACCGTAGTATACAAGGGTTTCATAGTCGTGATAACATAACATATTGGAATATTAACAAATTAACAGTATTACTAAACAATATTGACCTCCTTTGCATCATCTTCACGGTCACCTGTTGCAATCCATTCTACAACAAGCTAGCTTCCGGCGACAAACATTTGCAACTATGCAATGCATGCAACACATGCCAAAAACAATCGACTCCAACATTAGAGAATGATATGAGCTAGGCCAATAAGATATATGGCTGAAGTTCAATCAGCTCTATATAAAAAAAATCAAACCTGGTGGGGCACATTTAGTGGATAACATATTACAGGTATACCTGATGATCACCAACAACATTGAGAACAGGGACAAGGCTGACATGAATCAAGCAGAAATTGCATGAGCCTGAAACAAGTTAAAGTTTGGTCAGAGAACCATTTGACAATCAAAGAAGTACTAGTAAATTAATTTATAATAATCCACGTTGAAGAATGATATTCAAGACTAGCATCCAAATTCAAGGCTTCTCCAAAACTACTAAAACTAAATAGAATAACAGAAGCATGGAAATGAATCAAATGAATTTACCTCTAAAATCTGTACCTTAGTCACATATATATACTACATTTAAAACATGCTAAAATCTGTATGGGAAATACTCCAACAAATGCGGAAGAAAATCAACAAATACTATATCTGGTTGCTGTTGCTTATAGAGAGACGCTAAGAAGTAAACAAGTGAATTGAAAGCTCACATGAGCATCAACTCAAGCTATAACAAGTACATAACTCCAACAGTTTCTGCATATACTAACATACGAAACCAAAGGTATACCATATCTGAAACAAAGAAAAAGCAACAAAACATAAGCTGATGAAATGAAAGTATATGTGCATAGCTTATGGAAAAGAACGTAAACTATTCCTTACATGAAAGAACTCATCCCAAAGCTTCTTGAAGGGAAATGAACAGGGCATCAGAAACATGAAAGCAATTTTTGGGTTTTTGGATTGAATAGGCAAGTCCAAAATTTTTCTAATTACAACCCGAACTGCAGTCTCTTCATCAGTGAATATTTTGGAAGGAATGAGTGGAGGCTGTTCGAGCATAGTACAAACACCGGAAGAAAGGATGTAACATGTCGCTGAGGTTCTTTGTGGATAAAGATAGACATCAACCAGAAACAAGCTCACCAAAGAGAATGAATCAGCAACTTCTACCAGTGTCAGAGAGAAAATGAAAAACAAAATTACACCGCCACACACACATATTAACAATCTTGACTCCAAACAAGATAACCTCATATAGATATTTGAAGAAATACTGTAAATAGTCTACAAGGTAATTATAGTGTATAAATTCATAATTACAAACAAACAAAAAACAGTTTTTTTTTTCCCCCCAGTTTACTTATGTTTTATTATAGCTTTCAGCTTTTCTTGGAACAAGCCAGCAAAATACTAATTTACTCCACATAGCACAAACTGGACCGATTTGAAGCATTGAATTAAAAGTTAGGCAGCTCACAGCATATTAAATCATGGCGAACATAAATAGAATCCTTAAGAATCATTCCACAATCCATTCAGCTGTGTCAAACTATAATACACTCCCTCCGTCCGAAAATTGTCCACCATCTGTTTTAAGAATTTCAGTATGCATGAAGTATTAGCACTACCCCCAAATTTAGTAAGAATATCTCGAGTTTGTTACAACAAGAATACAATGGGGCACAAGGGAGAAAAAATAATTCTAACTACTTAATCCTTAATCTCTATGAGTTATTGGCATCTATTCTTTTGAAATGGAACTACATGTTGCCCCGAAAAATTCACATCCTGAAACATTACGTAAAAGCAAAGCTAAAAGATTAGCAAAAGACTCGAGTACACGGAAACATTTTCTTTTATTCTCTTTTTGATATTCTGCAGAATAGGATCTGTTTCAACTATAATTTGTTTAAAAGAGCATTTTATGAAATAAAATAAAAAAATAGATTGAAGCAACAATGACTCATAAAATCACTATCCAAATAAGATCACAAACCTAGATCAAGCTCTAATGATTCATAAAATCACAATCCAAAAAATGATCAATGAACTGAAACCAAATGGTGGAAGTGAAAAGTGAAATAATCAAGGGTCCATTTAGTTATGGAAAACAGTTTTCATTTTCTGTTTTTTAATTTTGTAACACTTTAAATTATAGGATTATGTTTGTGCCAAATTTAGAGTCATCGTGAGTTCGGATCCAAGTTATCACCTCTATTTAAATGTAATGTTATGTTGCATCTCATTATTATATAATTTATAACATAAATAAAAATTAGATGGCGGCCCGCGGTTTCAGCGATGCAAACTTAAACTAATTTTAAATTGTAAATAGAAACATTTATGTGTAATCGATTCTTTGTGTGACATAAAAAAGTAAAAATGAGTAGGGGAGAAATGAGTTTTCTAATTGGAAAACTCAAAAAAACAGTTTTCCATTTCAAGCCATTTTGAAAAACTGTTATCCAGTTTTCTGTTTTCAAATAGAAAACTGCTCAACTAAACAAGTCAAAGCAGCCCCCAACACACTCACTCAAAATCCAAAAAACCCACAAATCAAAGCAGATATATTGATTAAAAAAAAATGTTTACCTTGGGGCCACCCATCTCTCCAGATGAGTTTTTGTGGTCTTGCAATCAACACAACACTTCTTGTTGCTCTTACTCACATCAATATCCTCACATAACAAAGAAGAGGATAATGACGAGCCTTGGTCCTGCAAAATAAAAAACAACACAAACCCACATTAAAAAACGCAAGCTTGACAATGCAATATTTCAAATCACAACTCACATTGTTTACTATAAACAAGTATGAATAACTCCTATGAACATCACAACTTCAAGTAAACAACAAAAAAAGATGTTGTGTATATAATCATGTTAAATATGTAACAGCGTCAACAGCAACAGCCCCATGCTTGCAATTACATTTTAATCCTTCAGGCATGCACTAACCAATTTAATGAGTGTTTTACTTTGCAATGAAATAAATATAAAACAAATAGTTAAATTGTATATAGGTACAGAGGTTAAACATTATATATGTTAAGGTGATAAGATATATTACAGACTTAAACATTATATATGTTAAGGTGATAAGATATCTTAGACTTGAACATTATATATGTTGCTTAACACTCCAACTCTTACCTCTGTTGTCTAAATAAATACCTCAATTACAAACTCAAATGCAAATACCAATAAACCCATGCAAAAACATCTAGAACTAACCCAGAATCCATCTTAACCAGCAGATTAAGATAACAATACCCAGGTACACAAACATTAAAATTGTCAAGTACAAAGCATTCCAATCAACTAAACTCCCAACAAGCAGAAACAAGGCACGCTACAAGAAAAAACCACAAATTCCCCCACAAAGCACAACCTTATCCAAAAACTAAAACCCTTGACGGCTTAACCAAAGGAAAAAAATCATATGAGACTTGCAGAAGGTACAACAAATCAACAAGCATTTGCAAATACAATGGAGAGTGAGGCAAGACCTGTAGGTTGTTATGTAATCCCAAATGTAGTATAAGAACAGCCAGTCACAGAAATTATTATACCACTGGTTCTATGTAATATAAACAACCCCCAGCCAGTCAAAGAAATATTTTACCTTCTTTTATTCTTTTATTTTAAGTTCCAAATTGAATTTGTATTACCAACAATTGAACACAACAAAATACATCACATTACAACAAGAATAAAAACAGCTACGCTTAATTCAGGCTACCCCAAGTACTTGAAATCCCAAACTTGAACTAACAGAAATCCCACACTTGAACATTATCTTACCCCGATTCAAACAACATTCAAACACAAATCGCAAACCCCAAATCATGCACAGCACGAAAACATGCAAGCAAAATTAACCCTAATCTAAGCAATATAAGCCTAATTTAAGCACAAAATTAAACCCTTACGATGCTGCTCTTGATGTTGCTGTGGTGGTGTGCGTCAGCGGCAGTCCCGGTGGCGGAGGAGGTGGCGGAAAAAGAGGCTCCTCGACGGTGGCTGAACATGGAACACCACACCATCGGTGCTCAACTAATTAGAACGAGAGAGGCAAAGAGAGATAGAAAGATATAGAGAGAGTGAGAGAGAGACAGAAAAGGCCTTACCTCGCCGGCAGATGACGTGCAGCGGAGGCAGAGGCTCGACGGCGGCATGTCACGGGAACGAGAGACACCAAAACGAAGAAGATAAGTGAAGTAAAACTTAACGGAGGTGCCACGTCACACTTTTTTTGCTTTAAGAGCTACTTCTTCTTTACTTTTCTTAATAAACCATAACATTTATTAATTATCAAAAGGGGAAATTATGGAGACCTCCACCCAACTGTTGATTTAGAACGTATAACTTTTATAAACTAATACATTTTACGTCTAACATTAGTAAACTAATTATTTAACAAAATTTATCAGATTTTTAGATGAAAAATGTCATCTTTCATCACATGCTAACATTTTTACATTTAACTCAATAAATTTATTATTTAACAAAATTTGTTAAAATATCATTTTTATCACATATATAGCATGTGACTTTTTATTTTATTTTTTAAATTTTCAAATTACGCTTCATCATCATTCAAGTAAGATAAAAAAAACACTTGAAGATTCCGGCAAAATTTTCGGCAAGATATGCAGAATCAGGCATTTTTTTGTTTGAAATTGAAATTTATCTTGTTGATTTTTCATGTATTGTTACTAAAAAATTTAGAATCAACCCCTAATTTCACAAAATTACAACTAGAACAACAAAATTTGCCTAAACTACAACCAATATTCACAAAATTTCATCATTAATGAAAAAATAAAATTGATCAGATCTGGATTTACAACAAATTTTGTATAAATTACAACCAACATTCAACCAAATATACAACCAAATCATATATGGATTTATTTTTTTAAAAAAATGAGGATAATTGAGAAGACGGAGCTCATCGGATTTGAGTCGGTTGTCGAGGAGAGACCGCTGGTGATGAAGCCCAGATCTGGCCGCCGGCGAGGTCTGTCGCTGAACGTCCAATCAAAATGGCCGCTACCGATCGGTGATGCTCCTCCACCATGCATACTCGTCTGTGATGTTTCCGTTGAGAGAGAAGAGAGGTGTGTGAGATAGAGGTGTTGGAGAGAGAGAAAAGAGGTGTGAGAGAAGAGGTGTTGGAGAGAGAGTAGAGAGGTGTGAGAGAGAGAAGAAAGGTGATAGAAAGGTGTTGGAGAGAGATAGAGAGGTGAGTTGGTGCTCCTGCAACTTCTCCTTTTTTTTTCTTTCTTTTTAATCACTTAGAGCTTGTTTGGCTAATTCACAGTTATTATGGGGGTAAAATGGTATTTCTATGTAATACTAACGGTGATCAGTAACATAATCGTTAAATGATTAATTTATTTGTGCTAAATATAAAGTTCATTAGTTTAAGGGAGCTATATGTTTTAAGTCAATAGTTGAGGTGGGGTTTTCGTAATTTTCTTTTATCGAAATTCAAATGAGTGGTTACAATTGGAAACCCAAAGTATCCACCCCAAACCAAAACATAGAAATAGAGACCCAACCCAAACAAATCCCTAATTACTGATCTCAAGGATCCTAAAGACAAACATTGTCTTTTGTGAGAGAAAACCCAATAAAGCATTAAATGAAAAGCGGCATAACTACCTCTAAAACCGGGCAAATCGCCAAACCTAAACCGGTCATCTTGGGTCCTAACAAGAGACCCGACACGTCCAATTCGACAAGGTAGCAAATATGAAAAAGACAACCAAACATTAAAGTAAAGAAAAAACTAAAAGAGCTACACCAAGCGCTCCTTCCACATGCTCGTGGTTCGTATATACCACGTCAGCTTAATCTCCTAGCACTCATTTGGCTAAATGGAAACACGCACATCCGTTGCCATAGTCGTGCTTCGTCTTTTCGAAAACAAGCCTCAACTTCGGCCTCTATCCTTGTATCATTTCTCACGTACGTCTTCTCATATATAACAGTTTTCGTTCGCCGACTCACCTAATCTACCTTGCACCTGATAAGATTCGCCTCACACTGGTGATCTGTACCAGTCCTCGCCTCACACGCCTAATCTATACGTCGTCGCCTTTACCCACTCTTTCCCTCTCCAACCTATTGCTCTGCCTCCAAGACTCCTTTAATGCCTTTTACTCAGAAACCCTAAATATCTAAATGGTCACAGAGCATACAGACTACTGTTGACTTCAAGTTGCTCCTTGTTTGCTTGCTACTGGTGGCATGAACGACAATGAACGGCAACGGAAGCAGCACAACGAGAGGCAAACCCTAAGAGATAGAGCTACTTCTTTTTAATTAGGGTAATCTAGTTTTTGGGTATTTTATTGTATCCTCAAAAACATCCAAAACAAGACTTAGAGCTTGTTTGTTTAGTTTAGATCACCTTCAGTAAGTCACGGTAAGTTTCGGTAAGTAGGTGATAGAAATTTTAAAGAGCTGGAAGTTAGTGCTCCATTAAGTCAGTTATATTTGGTAAATGAATGACTGAAATTCACTCTAAGTTGGGTGTTTTGTTTAATAAAAAGACTCTGGTAAGTCAATTAGAAAGTAAAAATTACTAAATTGCCCATGATATTAGTAATGACATATTTTAATAAAAATGAAACGGTTAACCACTTGTAAACAATAGTTAACCACATTCGATGTTAATAAAAATACAAATTAATTAATTAATTAAATAACCTAAACCTAAATTAGACTAACCTAAGTTACCAACTAAAACCCTAAATATAAAAGATCTATTTCTCTCCTCTCACTCTCATTTAAGCAAATGCTTCGTCGGCCGCGCCTCCGACTCGACCTCCACACTCGAGTTCAACATGACCTCCACTTACTGCTCAGATCCACCAGGACCTCCACCTCCATTTCCCGCTCGGATCTACCATAGCCTCTGTCGGTGATTCAATCCAGATCCACCAGTGAGCAAGTCTAGTCCAGATCCGTTGGCGAGCCAATCCAAACAACATATATTACGTTATGAGAGAGATGGAGAGATGAGAGAGATATAAAAGATGAGAGGGTTTTCATTTTTGGTGTTTTTTTTATATTTTTTTTATTATTTTTATGTTAAGGGCCTGTTTGGGTATAGAACACTAAATAATGCGGGGGTAATATGGTCTTTCTACTTCCTACTAACGGTTATGAGAGACAGAATCGTTTAGTGGCTACTTCTGCGTGATTACTTGAAATGAACTTTACTTCTACGGGACTAGGTGTTTTAAGTGATAAGTTCATAGGGGCTTTCTGTAATTTACCCTAACTTTTTCATTGTTGTATCTTCTTTTTTCTCTTTGATTTGAATCTTTCAATTCTTATTCCTTTTCTCCACTAAAACTCTCAATCCCCTCACTCGTGAGATTTTCTTGAATTGTAAGGGTCACTTGGAAGTTCTTAGTTCAAACAACGAATATTTCGCTCACACTCGAGACACTGGTCGACGTTTGATGTCACGTGTCTTCAGGGGCAACTACTATTTAGCACAAAAAATGAATGTTACGTTCACCCTTGAGAAACTAATTAGCGTTTGACGCTATGAGTCATTGGGTTGGGGCAATTAGTACTTAGTGCAAGTAACGAATGTTAAGCTCACCTCCGAGACACCGATCAACACTCAACGTTTGATGCCATAGGTTCTCGGGGGAAGATACTACTTAGCACAAACAATAAATATTACGTTCACCCTCAAGAAACCAATCGGTGTTCGACATCATAGGTCCTTGAGGGAAATTACTACTTGGCGCAAGTAACGAATGCTATGCATACCTCTAAGACATCTACAAACATTCTATGCCAAAAGTTCTTGGGGGAAATTACTACTTAGCACAACCAACGAATGACAGCGCTCACCCTCGAAACACTGATGGATGTTCGACGCCACGGGTTCTCGGGGCAGTTACTTCTTAACGCAAGCAACAATTGTTACATAACTTTTGAGACACTGATCGGCGCTCGACGTTGCAGGTCCTTGAGATAAACTACTACTTAAGGCAAGCAATGAAGTTTACGTACTCTTGAAATTTATTTTTGTCGCTTACACATTTGAGTTTTCAAAATCTCAATGCATTTGTGATTATTTGAGATGACAGCTCACAAGTTTCACTTGCTTATGGATAAAAAAAAAATTAGGAATCTCTCTTCTTCTTCTTCTTAAATAAATTGGTGTTGTAATAGCATTTACACAAAACTAATAGATAATAGTGTACCAATGTAGGCAGAGTCAGATGTCACTAAAGTACCAATAATTTGGCAATATATTATCATCGTGTCATGTGTGCTTCATCTCGTCGTTTACGTGATGTTCATCTTCATCCACTTCCTATATACAGTTTAAAATTAAGCAGCAAACCATAAACTCCAAGCCCCCAAAAATCATGATCCCTCCCAGAAGATTCTCTCAATCGCTGCCTCTTCGTCTCGCTCTGCTGCTCTCGCTCTCTTCCTTCACACAAATCTCAGCTCGCAATGATGAACACGACCCCATCACCAAAACTATGAAGGATTTCTCTGGATACCCTCTTTACGAATCCCACTCTATCATCCCTAACTCACTCTCAGTCCACTCCCAAACTCTGCAGAATCAGGTACTCAATTCACTCATGGACTGATGCCTCGCTTTCCTCAATGAGCTTCTACTGATTTATCATTCTTGATTGAACAGATTGACGAGCTTTCGACTTTCTCCGATACGCCTGCTCCGTCCGTAACTAGGATTCTCTACTCTGAGAAGGATGTTTTAGCGCGAAGGTTAGCTTCAGCAGCTCAATCACTGTTCATCTTGTTAATTTGATTTGGAGCTGTTTTTTTTTCCACTTATTTTGAAGTGTTTTGATGGTAAAAAAAAGTTCGTATCTTATAAAAAAAAAAATACATATTTGAACAGGCATTAGCTCATAGCAGCGTTGATCTTTGTCAGTAGAGTCTCATTTATGATGCTACTCAGAAATCACCATTACTATAATGACAGACACAGATTTCGTCCCGTTCATATTTTGTTGGGAGCTGGAAATTTGTAGATTTAACATTTTGAATGATGTAACCTTCATTTTGTCTTCTGGTTTATGGAAATTAAACTTGCATACTTATATCATCCCTGTGAGATTATGTTGAGCATGAATGTTTTAGCTAGTTCTTGGTCCCTTGATGGAGACTTGTATTCTATTTGATTGTATGTTGGCGATGACCAGGTCAATAATATGATTCCTACATGCCTTTTTCAATACCTTTTTTTTTCTTAGTAGTTAGTACTAGTACTGCTTTTATATAGCTTCTATATCTTTTGTGCTGGATACATATTTTGTTTTTAATACTCAGTTATTGCCTCAAAATCCTTAATCCTTGCACTATTTTCTCAGGTACATCAAGAATTTGATGGGGCTTTCTGGTCTTTCTGTTAGAGAGGATGCTGTTGGTAACATATTTGGCCGATGGTCAGTCTATGTCTTGAGCTTTAATTTGTTTTCATCTGATTGCTACCATTGGGGGATCGATCTGGAAGATATGGTTTAGGAACATTTGTATGAACTCGTTTAACTCATATTTATGTCATGATTCCTGTTCCTTGGGTTAGCTAAGGAAATAATTTGCAGCCTACCACTTATCAACTTCAGTAAACTACTCATTCTTGGTGGATCATTTATTTGATAGATTAGTATGCTCTGTGCATACTTCTAAATCCATCTACGCAGATGCAATAAGTTATAAGAACTCCAAGAAGCTATATGTGCTTTCATGTACCAATTTTGTGCTTGGGGATAATTCTACTTTGTGAAAGAATCATGTTATTGCTGTATGATGTCCAAGCTTCCCCTAATGGAAACAGCTTGAATCATAATTTACTCGTTACTCTTACTTCATGAAACAATTTCATCAGAGTTACTATGCTCTCTTGTTTTAAGCATAGACTCTATAATGAAACACAGTCCTTTGCTTCTAGTTTAGAACTTATTGTAGGGCAGTTTTCTATATCACCATTGTTTTTTTACACTAGGTTTATATAATGTCCTCTCTTTTTTTCCCCTTAGTTGGCCCTTTGAGTTTTTGAGCTTCTTTTTAAGAAGTGTATTGCTATTCTCACTTTTCTTGTTATTCTTGCTTTTCTGTCTTGAACTCCTATGACCGTACATTTCCTTTATATAGGGATGGATATGAGCCAGGGCTTGCTGCAGTTGGAACCGGTTCTCACATTGATGCTATTCCATACTCAGGGAAGTATGACGGGGTGGTTGGTGTTTTAGGGGCAATAGAAGCCATTAATGTACTAAAAAGGTCAGTGACTTTCCTAACTGATTGTATCTCGGTCATCGACATGAAATTTTTCGCACGTGCAATTAAGCTACTGTCATATCACATTCATGCTGCTAAGTCAGCAAGGAGGTTTTAGCATTCCGGATTTTGTTACTAAATTCAATCTTTGTTCTCATAAGTTGCAGCCTGATAAATTCTGGAATGAGCTAGAATGTACTTGTAAACTCTTGCAAAACTAAACAAGTGAGTGGTCACAGCACACCTCATGAGTCCCAAACACAGCAAGAGATTTGAAACACCGGACAGCTAGACCTAATTATGAATACAATCATGCCCGTAACCCTCCTAAAGTTTGGGTTTATAACAACATTTCACAAAATATATAAATATTTTAATCCATGTCGTAAAGGTCAAATTTAAAGTACTTTTTGCTGAGAAATTAAACAATACAAACAACTTGGATTTCTAGCTCAAAAAAAGGTTTCATATCAGTTTGCTATCTCCTCTCATATTAATTATTCCAGTCCCCTGATTCCGATATACTTATCTATCTTATTATTTAATTGGTTCTTCCGCATTAATGTTATAGCCAATAGATTTTATGCTGACCTGAAGCTTGACAGGTCTGGATTTAAACCCCAAAGGTCTCTTGAAGTTATCCAGTTCACCTCAGAAGAGCCGACCCGCTTTGGGATCAGCTGCTTGGGAAGGTTAGGACCATCAGATGGCTACTATTGATCATTCACTATACAGAATAAGTGTTCTTTGTTATTCTTCTCTAATATATATTTTTTATTTATTGTTTGGACATGTTAAATATACTGAAGATAACTGTAAGAGATTGTACTTAAGTATCTAACTCTTGCTAGTTTGAGATTTATTTTCGTGTTATGTCAATTGTGCAGCCGCTTATTAGCGGGAATAGAGGCACTTGCAGAATCTCTAAAGACAACAGTTGATGCTCAAAACGTATCCTTCTTCGATGCTGCAAGATCTGCCGGTTATGTAAATGATCATGATGACCTATCCTGTGTGTTCTTGAAGAAAGGGGACTATTCTGCCTTCGTGGAATTGCATATAGAGCAGGGTCCCCTTTTGGAAGCAGAAGGTAGGACTAGGTTCAGTACTAATATTATCTCTTGCTAGTGGCTATTCGGAAAGTAAGTTATTTTAGTTTATCATGCAATCCAGGGATACCTATCGGCATAGTGACTGCAATCGCAGCTCCTGCAAGTATAAAAGTGGATTTTGAAGGGAATGGAGGCCATGCGGGTGCTGTCCTGATGCCGAATAGGTGAATCCAGATGCAAACACTTATATTTCTCCATGTGGCATTCATGTCCTACCGCTTGTCAATTGTGTACAGTTATATAGTGTGCATCATCTTTCCGTTCTTAAATGGATTGAAACAAACATGATATATGCAGCCTCATTGTGTGATGCTCTATTTTTGTTTGAATTTTTATTTTCTTTCGTTTGACCCATTGCATCTAGCTCTTATATGCAAATTTGTGCTCCTTTAAGTATTTTTCTTTTGTCAATTCCCTTTTTCAAATGTATGGTGGTCAAGAAGTTGTTTTCTCCCTGGTATTAAATTTTGTATTCAGTATCGCACAATAGAGTAAGTTCACTTATCTTTATATCCTACATTTGGAACAGAAATGATGCAGGACTAGCAGCGGCAGAGTTAGCACTAGCTGTTGAGAAACATGTTTTAGATTCTGGATCTGTGGATACGGTTGGTACAGTTGGTATGTTTCCTTTGACCACATTCATAGGAAAATTTTGTCTATTCTTTTATTTATTTTTTTATCTGTTAAAATCTTGCCCAACCTTTTAGCTTCCTCCTTTCATTTTCATGTATTGGTACAAGTAGATAACAAATCTACAACTCCTGTGTTACTAGGTATTTTGGATCTCCATCCTGGAGCAATCAACAGCATCCCTAGCACATCACACCTTGAGATTGGTATGCTTTTGGATTGCTGGGACAAATAATTAAGATGCTTTTAATGTTTGTTTTCTTAGTATTTTTACATTACAGTTCGGTCAATTATGTTTGCTAGATACTCCAAATTCACAGAATATTACTATGTTGTGCTGTCTCTGTAAGTTAACAAGTTTAACTACATCAAATATATTTATGTAGCTATCTTAATCTTTTGGCAGATACTCGAGACATTAATGAAGAGCGAAGAAACATTGTGATTGAGAAAATTCATCAGTCGGCAGTAATGATAGCCAAAAAGCGTGAAATCAAGCTATCGCAATTTAACATTGTAAATCAGGACCCACCCGCCTCTTGTGGGGAATCAATAATTGGGGCAATGGAAGCTGCATCGAAAGAGCTAAATTTAACTCACAAGTTCATGATTAGCAGAGCATACCATGATTCATTGTTCATGGCAAGGTAATCATTTGTGTGTTAAGAGAGAAACTGAGAGAGACTTTAAAGTCACATACTGAGAGTGCGAATATACTAGTCATTAATAAATTAGGGTTTTCCTCAAATTTCTGACCATGCAATTGCCATGTTATCTAATAGTACTATGAGATTTTATCTTGGAAAAATGCTCTAAGATGGTTCATTGGGTATTGCTGATTCATTGGTTTCACATCTCTTTGCAGGGTATCTCCAATGGGCATGATATTTATCCCATGCTATAAAGGTTTGATCTCTTTATATATTTAGTTGCATCTTACATTTAATTTTTTTTTACTTTTTCAACTATTCATTTTGAGCTATTGAAGTAAGCAATTAAAAGCTCTAAATCATCTTTTTCATCGGCAAGTAACTAATTAAGTCTGTACATGAACATCAAAAGATCTTCTTTGTTACTATTACAATATGTATGGTTTTGCAGGATATAGTCATAAGCCCGAAGAATATTCCGCAATTGAGGATATAGCAAATGGGGTGAAGGTTTTAGCGTTGACCCTCGCAAAATTGTCTATGTACTGATACACTATGTAGTAACGTTATTGTTGAGTGGTTAATGGTTAAAGTCTGGCATTTTACTCCGTTGTCCTTGTGATGTAGGAGTTGTGTATATTCTCAATAAAATGCAAATGATTTTATTTGTGTTTTGGGGAATAGCCACGTTATATGGGAAGGCTAATTCAAGCGTTACTGTCTAGTGGTGAGTTCGAATTGAAGTGTATTAGTATGCAAATCCTTTGTAGTGTGGTTGGATTTTTGTGGCCATCTTCCAATCAGTGGTACTTAGAGATTGCAGATAGGTTTTCTGCTTTGGATCTGCATCTTCGGTGCTGTCTGGTATGCCTTTTATGAGTCGTGCATGACTCAATTGGCCATTGCTGGAGGTTTAAAGTTCCTTTACCTGCCGACCTGGTTCCTGTACTGTGTTGGTTTGGTGCTCTTGCTTGGCTATTTTCGTGGTGTCCAATTTTGTAGCTGTGTGGGGTTATTTTTTTTTTTTGAGGGCAACAGAAATATTATTACCATAAAACATAACGACGTTACAACGTAACACCACAACCAGACATAGGTCTAGAAACTCGACTACAAGTCGACCCCCTACACCACTGATTACAAACCCAAAGAAGGAAAAACAATAAAACCTATATTGAGCGTACACTCAAGCCCTAACAAGACCCGAGCTTGCCAATATAACCGGGGACCTGAGTCCCAAACCGTGTCCGAACCCAGATACCCTACTGGCCACACCAGCCTCCCATCTGTGTCAATTTTTCGAACGAACCTCATCCATGAGGTCCGGCAGTCCCTCCTCATCCTTTCCCTCCGACGTCCTTTGCCGCTTCCCATCCATGATAGTAGCACTCTCGCTCGCCTCCAGTGCGAGAACCCGTTCCTCCGTCACTGGCTTTCCCCTTACCCTCACATTCTTTCGGTTTAACGCCCCCCCCCAATAA